>SATY01000375.1:0-31831 GCA_004335155.1 Ascochyta viciae
GCTTAATAGTCTAATTGTAGTTTAGTACTATAGTAACTATAGGCAGCACGTTGTGGCAGCAGCAGTGTGGCGGCAGCAGCGTGGCGGCAGCAGCGTGGCAGCAGGCGGTGTAGAGTGTCAAAATACGCTCAAACTTCACGCTAGAGCGTGCACAGACAGAAAACAACAACTTTGCATAGCAACAGCAAGGCGTACAGGCAATATTAATGGCTAAAAATTGAATAGGAGGTAGCGGGTACCTAACGGAGTTGAACAGTGCCCCTTACAGGGCGTGCAGGCGCCTGCGGCGCGAGATGGTTTTGTCGTAATTATTATATAGATGACCAACGTCCGGAGTCTAGATGTGGAAGCAGCTGCTTAACATTGGGGTTGCTCCTTCCTCTCCAAGATGAAGCAGTGTAGCGTCACGGGCGCATCGACTCATCTCGGCTCGCATCTTCCCAACCTTTCCCATCTACCTCACACCTTGCGCAGCGCGTCAGCCAAACGCAGCAATACCTGTTAACATGCCATCTTCGATCTCAATCAACACATCTGCTGAGCTCGGATACCGTCACATGGGAGTGGACCTTGGATATTGCCGCGTGCTCCATTCGGAAGCTCAGCCCGCCTGTCGGCAAGCGTGCTTGCAGCCTGGGTCAATCAGCAACATCGCAACATCGCAACATCGACGAAACAAGACAAGGACCGAAGAAACGACGCCCATGGCTTGATTTTCAGTGTCTACGGCCAATCTCTACATCCTTGGCTCTCTGGCAGAGAACCCACTCAATCCTGCAGGAACGTGACTGGCCGCTTCTCCAGAAATCCTGCAATTCCTTCTTGGCAATCAAGGGATGAGAAACTACCATAATACGAAGATCGTTCAATCTCCAAACCTGCGGCCAACGTCGTAGTCTCGGCTTGCTCTCATTAGCTTGCATGTTTCCCGGAATGCGTACTGAACGTGGACTTACCCGCCTTCACAGCGTGCTTAGCAAGCCTGAGTGCTGGCGCGGAACGTGCTGCGATGATCTGGGCAACGAGTAGAGCCTCCTGGAGGACATCTTCATCCGCTGAAACAACTCGATTAACAACGCCGCGCCGCTCCAGCTCATCCGCAGTGACAGGCAGCCCAGTCAATACCAGTTCCAGGGCCTACTGAGTCAGTCTTGCGCCAAGAGAAGAAACACAGAGTCAGGTGTGCAAGGTATCGACATTTGGACAGCTGGTACATACCTTCTGCTTTCCAATTGTCTTTGTCAAGCGCTGCGTGCCACCCATGCCGGGAATGGTGCCCAAAGTGATCTCCGGAAACCCGAATTTGGCATTTGCTGAGGCAAAGATCATGTCGCACTATAGGCCATGCATCTCAGTCATTGCTTAGCAACCACGAATACGGGATTGATGCTCACCAGTAATGCAAGCTCAAAACCGCCGCCAAACTAACGATTCGTCAACTCTTCCTCCAGTGGGGTCGGATGTTACACTCACAGCAAACCCTCGCACTGCTGCAATAACAGGCTTGCGGAAACTATCAAGGGTATCGTTGAGATCTTTCAGCCACCCAGTTCGAAAAGCTTCGGCCGTAGAGATTTTGGCCAATTCACCAAGATCCGCTCCAGCTGCAAGCATACGTCAGGGTTGATGATTTTCGGGCTTGACCTAGAGGACATACATACCACAGAAGGGTCCTTTCCCACTGCCAGTGATGACAACGGCGCGCACCGTTGGGTCCTGACCCAATCGGGACATCGTTTTCATCAGTTCATTTATCAGATTCTGCGATAATGCGTTACGTTTTTTCGGGCGATCCAGCTCCAATACAGCCACCTTGCCTTCTTTCTTTGCTACGACGAGGTCGGACAGTCCCATTATGTCCATGCTGACGATCAACGCTGAGTTAGGTAGTCGGGATATTCCACAAGCTGAACGAGGAACAAGTTTGGCCTATTTATCTTGTTCGACAACTTGTTCATAATGCATGACCATTAGCGCCAGGGTTGGGATCGGGTGGTCCATGTTAAGATTCAGCTCCACCGACTTGGCACTCCTCCCGCAGGATATAGCACACTGGCTTCAGCGGCCACATCTCGGTGCAACATGCGACTATCATCCCGTGGAGTGTCACCCACTTTCTATGCATCTTTACGCGTACGCCGACCGCCTACCACTTTGAAGATAGTCACGAAGGGTTAGATGCCTGGTCGGGTCCATTTGGCGTGGGTTGTGACAAGGGAGATCAGGTGCTCTACAATGAGCGGGCTGCTGGGAGACCTCGCTGCTTTCCCGATCGAGCTAGACATACTCAGAAACGAATGGACCCACCCGTTTGTCTATACGTGGATGCCATGCCGAACACCTGCAACTTCGCACCTGCTTTTTTGGAAGTGTTCCGAGAACCATCCATGTGACAGTCAATCTAAAGCCAACGAAACCAACATTCTTGCATGATGCATGAAACAAGAGGGGTGAACGGGATGAGCAAAGTTCAGTGGTTGATCTGGGCTATAAATTCTGTCTCCTTATCCTCAATCGAGACTCTCATGCATTTCAAAGTCGTTGTTATCGACATCATCGCCACAACTACCTTGCCATCGCTACCCCGGTACAATTTGTCGTAGGCAAACTGCGGGAAGGGTCTAGTCATGCTGAATTTCAGACTTCTCAACGGTCTCTCCGGCCTTCCAATCGAGGATCAGCTATCTCTCTCACATTTTGGACAGGGTCCTCATCAGCCAGTTCCTCATCCAACAGTTCACGAGGCTTTTGAAAGCGTTGTTGACTCCAATCCTGATTTGATCGCAGCTGTGTTCGAGCAAACTGCCTTGAGCTATCGACAACTGGATAGTGCAGCGAACCAAGTAGCTACCCATCTCCTTCATTCGGGCCTGCAGCCGGGAGAACGCGTGTGCCTTGTTGTTCAGAGGTCACTGGAAATGCTTGTTGGTATATTCGCTATTCTGAAAGCAGGTTGTCAATATGTTCCGGTTGATGGTGGTGTAGCGTCAAACAAACAGTTGGCGCACATCTTTACTGATACGGCAGCGCGACACATCCTGTGCCTGCCCAAATTCGAGGGCCGAGTCAAGCAATTCGTCGAAACAAAGGCCCATATCACTCTGCTCGGCTTGGAAACTCCTATCAAGCTATCTGTTGAGAGGCCCATGCTTAAATGCAGTCCAAAAGACGGTTGCTACGCCATATATACATCAGGTACGTCTTGCTAGCGTGGGGGTATAAGCTGCAAGAAAATCATAGCTGACAGCCTTTGCAGGAAGTACTGGTACACCAAAAGGTGTGGATGTCTCTCATTCCAATATCACCAATGCTCTGTTGTTGGAGCCTGCAAATCTCGGAATCAAACATGGATCTAAAGTTGGATCTGTGTTGAGTGTTGCTTTCGATATGGGTGCATGGGAAATCCTTGCCTGCCTGATGAACGGTGGGACCCTACATATGAGAGGATCGCACTGGGCGGCTACCCTAAAAGAGGTTTGTCGCAAACGTGCGCTACATGCGACGTTTCCGGGCTGATCGGCCTACAGATTGATACCCTGATTTCTACACCTTCTATTCTGTCCAAGTATCGAAAAGCTGACTACCCAAACATCAAGACGATCGTCGTTGGTGGTGAGCCATGTCCACAGAGGTGAAGCGACCTCATTGAAATGGGCAGTCCCGATGCTAAAACATTGCAGTCTCGCCGATGAGTGGGCGAACAGGACCTGCTTCTACAATATCTGTGGCCCCACAGAAATCACGATACTCAACTCGGCACACCGACACGTCCCCGGAACAGCTCTATCAATCGGCAAGCCTCTCCCCAACACCACGTGTTATGTTTTGGATGAAGATGAAAACCCAGTCCCGCCAGGCACGAAGGGATCCGCGTGGGTAGGTGGAGCTGGTGTGACCAGGGGCTATATCAACTTGCCCAAACTTACTTCGGAACGGTACAAGCTGGATAGGTTCAGAGATGATGGGTGAGTATCTTCTGTGAAATTCATCAGCTCTGCTGACGTATTCAAGCTCCATCATGTTCAACACCAACGACATCGTCCGCTGGCGGGAAGACGGATCGTTAGAGACCTTTGGCCGAGGTGATGATCAAGTCAAGATCAAAGTAAGTGAACGGAAAAAAAATTCCCTACAAGGATACTGACCTCGCACAGGGCTTCAGAGTGGAACTAGACGGCGTCTCGGCTACCATCGAAATGTACGATGGTGTTTCAAGAGCTGCAGCGCTGAAGATCAATGACGAGCTTCATGCATTCTATGCCACTGAAATGCCCATCGAAGAAGGCTTCTTGTCGACTTCCGTGAAGCTCGCACTACCCTACTATTCTGTGCCCACCTGTTGGCATTTTGTGGATGCTGTGCCTCTCACGGCTAACGGAAAAGTGGATAGGATCAAGCTCCGCGATATGGCTTCCGTTCGTCAAACCAGGGCTGATTCTGGCGTAGAGAATGCCTTGGTCGTAACGAGAATCGAGAACGTCATATCTGTAGGACAATCGCCCTGGCCTTCCCATGCTTCTTCGAAACAGAGAAGTCTGGATCTGGAGAAGAAGCCTGCGGTCATCGAGATCGAGGCCTCGTCTTCCATCTCGGAGAAACACCTTGAAGACACCGAGAAGCAAATAGTGGTTGTCGAGACTGAGGTTTCGAAGCACGAAGCCCCTGGCGCGCTGCCTGTAAAGCGGGGTCTGCATGGTCAGCGATGGCTCCGGCACCGAGCCTTCATTCTTTACCGCCGCTTTTTCTCCCTTGTGATGCTGGCCAACCTTGGTGTTGCTGGATTCATTCTTCACACAAGGATCGAGCGAGACAAGCGGGTTCTTGCGGAGCTTGCTACAGCTGCCGCCGCTAACCTCTGTGTGGCGGTCTTGATGCGCTCAGAGCCGGTCGTCAATCTGCTATTTACGGTCTTTTGTTCGGTTCCGACATCTTTCCCGCTCGCGATACGCCGACACTGCGCCCGCATCTTTCATATTGGCGGAATCCACAGCGGATGTGCTATCGCAGCGACCCTGTTCTTCAGCATCTTCACCATAACAGCAACTTTCGAGTTGAAGACTGAGACAGAGCTACAGCGAAGAATGTCTACAGTAGTTCTTGTACTGTCGTACTTGATCACGGGCTTGTTGGTAGCTATTGGATCGTTGTCGCACCCTTCGATTCGTGCCAGGCATCACGACATTTGGGAGATGAGCCACCGGTTTGGCGGGTGGACGGCACTTATCCTCCTCTGGATCCAAACCTCCGTCGCGACGAGAGATCTCAATCCCGGTATCGCTCCATCAATAGCTTACCTCAGCTCACCTCCGATCTGGCTTCTCAGCATTGCCACCGCAGCCATCATATTCCCTTGGCTCCACCTCCGCAGGGTGCCGGTCCGTTGTGAAGTACTCTCCAAGCACGCAGCCCGATTGTACTTTGAGTACACTACGCCGACCGTTGGTACAGCCGTACGCCTCGCTGAGCGACCTCTGGTAGACTGGCACGGCTTCGCAACCATTACCAACCCTAAGACGCATCAGCAGACCAAGGATGTTGGCTTCTCTCTAATCGTCAGCCGCGCAGGCGACTTCACAGGGCGTACAATCGAACGCGCACCAACGCACCTGTGGGTCCGTGGGATTCCCACATGCGGCGTACTACGCATCGCAACACTCTTCAAGTCTGTCGTCCTTGTCGCGACTGGCTCCGGTATCGGCCCCTGCCTCGCGGTGATCTTGGCCAAGAAGGTTCCGGCGCGTATCCTGTGGACGGCACCGAACCCGGAGGAGACGTTTGGGAAGGAAATTGTAGATAGTGTGCTTGACACTGATCCTGACGCTGTTATCCACAATACCCGAACGATGGGGAAGCCGGATATGAGCCTCATGGCGTACAAGATGTGGAAAGAAAGTGGAGCGGAGGCGGTGTGCATCATCAGTAACAAGAAGTTCACGACAAAGGTGGTGTATGATCTGGAAGCTAGGGGCATTCCCGCCTATGGGGCGATCTTCGACTCATAACAGAGTAGGAAAGGGTGCTCTTTTGTGTGTGGTAGTTGGTTGTCGGCGTTTGGTGGCAGGATCGGCGTATTTACTATTGAGAGATGCAGAATGTCGACTTGTGATTATGAGCCTTGATCGAGATGAAGTCATTCCTCCTCCCACAGGCTGGGCTTGTTCAGGTCAGTGACTTTGTTTGTAGCAATTGCTCAGCTGCAGCCGTGTGATTGCAGCTGTGTGGTTGTAGCGGTGTGGTTTGGTTGTAGAGAAACAGGAGTATGGAGACGTCGAAGAGTAGTGGTGCTGGAGCGCAGACGTGTTCGCGGTGAAGCCACCTGGCCTAGCGCGTCTCCACTGTACGAGGTAGCTCAGCCTTACGAGCCGGAAACTGTCCTCAACTCGTGTGTGTGCTGCCTCGACGTCCCATACACACTTTTATTCCACCATGATCCAGGCATTCTTACAACGCCTGGCCCGCTGGCTGGACCGGCCGCTCTTCCCATGGAAGAAGCTGGTCGTCAGCTTTTCGCTCGCTGAGTTTGCGCTCGAAAACTGGCTGCTCTTCCGCCAATACCGCGTCTTGCAGCGCACGACAGTCCCCAAGGCTCTGGACAAGGAGATTGACCGGGAGACTTTCGACAAATCTCAGGTACGCAACACGTACTTCTGTCTGGAACCACTCGACGCAGGACGAGAGCGCTGCGAGCTGGCAGACAATCGTCTACTCTTCTACCAACTGTAGCTCACACATGATAGGCATACGGCCGCGCAAAGGCCAAGTTCAGCTTCGTTTCCGCTCTGTTCAACCAGGCCAAGCACCTCGCTACTCTCTACTTCAACGTCTATCCCATACTCTGGAGCGTCGCCGGCACGCTCACTGCCCGCTATGCGCCCGCCAGCCTGTCAGGCGAGATTCCACGCTCGCTGCTGTTCATCTACCTGATGACCTGGGCGGAAACGCTGATCGGCCTGCCCTTCTCTTACTACCATCACTTTGTCCTCGAGGAAAAGTACGGCTTCAACAAGATGACAACCAACACGTGGGTCACGGACATGGTCAAAGGCCAGGCTCTCGGACTTGCTTTCGGTATCCCCATTGGCAGCGCTTTCTTGGCCATTATCCGCAAGACGGGCCAGAACTTCTTCTACTACTTGTGGGTGTTTATGCTGGCCGTACAGATTCTGGGCATGACCATCTACCCCATCCTCATCGTGCCGCTGTTCAACAAGCTGGAGCCACTCAAGCCGGGCAAGCTCAAGGACTCTGTCGAAGCGCTTGCTTCCAAGCTCGACTTCCCACTCTCTGAGCTGCAGGTCATCGACGGCAGCAAGCGCAGCGCGCACAGCAACGCGTACTTTACCGGACTGCCGTGGATTGGCAAGAAGAAGATTGTCATCTTCGACACGCTGCTGGAGAAGAGCTCGGACAAGGAGGTCGAGGCTGTTCTTGGACACGAGCTCGGTCACTGGAAGATGAATCACACTTCGCGACTGCTGTTGATTGCACAGGGACACCTTTTCTACACGTTTGCGCTATTCTCCGTCTTCATCAACAACCGGTCGCTCTTTGCAGACTTTGGCTTCCGCCGCGAGCAGCCGAGCATCATTGGATTCATTCTGTTCAACGAGATCCTGTCGCCTACCGACGCCCTGTTCAAGCTAGGCATGAACTTCTGGACGCGCAAGATGGAGTACGAAGCAGGTACGTATCTACTTGAGAGTGTCGAGCGTGAGGCATAGACTGACTGACATGGCCCAGACTCGTTCGCCGTCGACCTCGGCTACCGCAAGGAGCTTGGCGCTTCGCTGCTCAAGCTCCAAATCCAAAACCTGTCCAGCATGGATGCTGACTGGTTCTACTCTTCGTTCCACCACTCGCACCCGATCCTCACTGAGCGCCTGCGGGCGATGAACTGGAGCAGCAACGAGAAGCTGGTGGAGAAGGCAAAGGACGAGGACAAGGCGGTAAAGGCGTCGGACCGAGCGTTGTAGGACTTGATTGATGAAGTGGACAAGCGTCTTGCAAGAGCTGGACGTCTCTCTGGGCGAATGGAAGTAGAGGGCAGAGGTGTGTAGGCTGGTGGGAAACGACGCCGAGATGGTCCAGGGCGGACTTGGATAGCCACAAACTCGCGTGTTTGTATTTATCTTTTTTGGTGTGTGTGCGTAAATGCCCAAAGTAGCTTCAGGATAGCAAGAGGCAAGCCATGTCTCTACTCTCTAGTGCCTTTGGTGTTGGGCGGCATTGACAAGCTCCAGCTTCTCCCATGGCGCATCCGTGCATGAAATCGTGACGGACCCAAGCGCGGCGCTCCATGATGTCAACGTCTTGTCATGCTTCGGCTTATGCTTCTTTCTCTGCCCTCTTCTTCTCGTTCTCCTTCTTCCTGAGGGCATCCCTCTCCTTCTTGGCCTTCTTCCTCGCGTCCTTGTCGAGCTTGGCATCGGCACCCTTGCGCTTTGCGCCCGTGACGTCGACGTCGGGGGCCTCGCCTCCCTCGGCGACGGTGTTGCTCCTGTCGCCCAGATCGCCCAGCTCGATATCGGCCTGCTCGCGCTCGTAGGCCTCCTTGTCTTGCCATTCGACCTGGACCTCGTCCGCGCCTGCGTCGGTGAAGGTCGTCTTCTTGCCGTTTGCCTTTTTGCCGTACTTGGACTGGGCGCTGTTGTCGGCAGCCTCTTCTTCCTCGGGCTCGGGCGTGGCCTCGGGCTCGAGGTACTCCCCCCTCAGGCCGGCAGCGACGCGGCGCAAGTTGTGCATGACGACGCCGCCAGTGGGGCCGCCGTGCGAGGAAAAGGTCACGCCGGTGGGTGTGATGAGGGCGTCGGGGTGGAGGTGAGGGTGCGCTTCGGAGTTGGCTATGTACGCGTGCAACATGGTGGATGCGGCGGAGACGGTGGTGGGTTGGGAGGAGATGAGGCGGTGGGGTGGGGGCGCGTCTGGGACCATGGCTGCGGAGGATTGGTTGGAGAAGGGGGAAAATGGGGAATAGAGGTTGTGTGCGCAAGAGGCAGCAGGAGCAGCTCGTGGTGGTGAGCTTGTGCTTGTGCGGGTGCGGGTGCGGGTGCGGGTGTGGGTGTGGGTGCGAGGTGAGGGAACTTTTGTGCGCACGGACTGGCGTGGGTTTTCTGTCGGCCAGCGAGCGGGACGTCTGTGTGTGTGTTGGGTGTGGCATTGCGGCATTGCAGGCATTGCAGCCGTGACGATTGCATTTCCCGTGTCGCGGCCACCGCATCCCATCTTTGCCATTCGTCCAAGGGGAATAGACAGCAGGAGACGTGTTGAAGATATTGAAGATATTGAAGATATTGAAGATATTGAAGATATTGAAGACGTCGAGGATATTGAACAAGTCGAAGATATCAAAGACACAAGATATCAAAAACACCCACAACACCATGAACGCCCTCCGCTGTCTGCGCGCCGTTGCCGTTGCGCACCCTGCAACCCTCATCAAGCCTTCCATGGCGCAACAGTACGACCTCCACCGCTGCAGTGCTCTCGTTCCCTCTCCCTACTAACCCTCCTGTCCACAGGGCTCGCAACATGTCGCTCCTCAACAGCCGCCGCCCCATGCTGAACACGTCGTCCCTGCCTGCGACCCTCGCAGCGCCCGGCAGCGCCCCGTCAGCCATGACCTCGTCGTCCGACACGCTCGACCTCGTTGCCAAGCTCTCTGCACACCCGGCCTTTGCAGGCCTGCAGATTCGCTGCGGTCCCCGCGACACCTACAACCCATCGCACATTGTCCGCAAGCGGAGACACGGCTTCTTATCCAGGCTGCGCACCAAGAAGGGGAGGAAGCTCTTGATGAGGAGGCTGACGAGGGGACGCTGGAACCTCAGCCATTGAGAACAGCAGATGCAACTGCGAACGCTGGAATGCCTGCCCTTCGACTGGCCATTCGCCCCTTGTATAGCTACTGTATATTGCGCCCATGGCTGGACTCTCCACAACACTGTACAACACGCATACCTGTATTCCTGACCCTGGTCTGAATTCATTGTATCCACCCAACTCTGATGTATCGCCACTGCAATGGAACCCGTGACATCGCGCTCTAGCGCGCTCCCTCTTGATGCTACCACAATGGGCACCGCCAGCCTCCAGTAGCGCTCAAGCTCCAACAGCCACCACTGGATGAGATAGCTAAAAAAACAACATACAAACCTACTCCACCTGGGTGCACACTTCTGCGTTCCACGGTTATCCTTGGCCTCAACATCCTTATGCTTGCTGCTGATCGCGCTCAAATTCTGGTGCGGGGAAGCGCGTCCAAAGCTCAGCTGTGCAACCCCACACTCGACCTCTACACGTGAGGCTATCAAATAACAAACACGCTTCCGCCCATCTCCGTACCTTCTGTCCTCCACCCTTGTATCCTTGCTTCCATCTTCTGCCCACACAGACACCGTGCCACGCCCACGATGAACGCTCCAAGACACACGCCCCCCGGCGCACTCAGCCAACTGCCCCAGATCCAATCCTCCAACAAAGCGCTCCTCTCGGCACTCGAGTCACATCCCGCCTTCCCAGCACAGCAGCAGGCGCGCTCGGGCAAGGTCTACTTCATGCACGACTTTGCCGCCCGTACAGACGCCATGTTGGACAGCATCTTGAACGATGCTCCCGCCCCGGACACCCCGGCCACAAGGGCCTCCGTACCCCAGGCCAGACCCAGTACCATGACAGCGGGCCAGAGAGACGAGTTGAAGTCCGATGCCGTGGGGCGTTGTATGATGTGAGTACCCCTAACAAGAAGAGACCCACAAAACAGCAACTGACGAGTCCAGGCTGCATTCCATGATTACAGATAGCACAGGCATGACGGCCATGATGTTTGGCGAGCAGCCCGGTAGGGGTGTGGACTTGGGCGATGCTGTGAAGAGGGCGAGCGAGGAGCTTGTGGCGGTGATGGAAGGTTGAGAGATCAAAGTTGGTAAGTCGTTAACGGGAGCGGTAGCATTGTCTTGTCTCAGTGCGGTGTATATAGGAGAACATGGATGGAGCTCAAATTGCACGGCTGTCCCTTGTGAATCTCTGGCGATGAGCGAAGTACCATTGCAAACATCCTTGATGCGGTTTCCAACATTCAACCAATCATCTTGCTCTGTGTCTTCTTCCGTTCTCTCCTTTCCTGCCCACATCTCTGTCTTCTCCTTTCTATCCCAGCATTGTCTCGATTGGCTGATTGGTCCGATGGATATCCCTCACCGGTGTCCTACCAACTGTGCAGGTTGACGAGTGACTTTCTATCAAGTATCGCTCGATCAACCTGCTTGCGAGGGTCCTTCCTTCTTGGCTTCCAATCGCCCTGTGAGCTCCCATTCCATGGCCTACTGTATCGAAGGATTGCCTGTTGGCGCCCATTAGGCCCCAGGTCCAACTTCCCTTGCTTGGATCGTTGCAGCATCTTTCTCGTTTGTTCATGTGACTGAGTGCATTAGATTCACTCATTCACTCTTGCCGACTGAGTCGAGGGTCGCAATCTCCTTCTTCGTGCCCACCCTCGCCAAATCTTCCTTGACACCATCACCGACGTCTTGACAATCTGCTCCCGGCGTCTGTGCAACTGCATGCGTTTCATCTGGCTGAACCTCTGGCGAGCCTATTTCTTTCAGGTCTCCCAACGCGTTATCATCCAAACCCTCCAGTAACTTCAAATCCTCATCTAGCTTATCCATTTGTTTCAAGATCGCTGCAATCGTCGCATCTCTCGCTTTGTCCAACCTCTTTAACACTTCCACTCCCATCTTTACATACTCCATGCCTTTCTGCGGCATGACCGGCACCATCTCCTCGCCACTCAGCTTCGCCCTCTTCTCCGCCAACAACCTCCTCAGCGCAAAAATGCTATGGTCTCTCTGCGCCAACTCCTCGACCAACTCTTTCTTCCTCGCTTCATCATCCATCCTCTGCTTTTTCGCCACACTCTCCTTCTCGGCGTCCGCCGTCGCAACCTTCCACTTCCATATCGCTTCCTTTGCACAGTTCTCAATATGTGTAAACCTTACAGGTCCAATGTTCTGGCCGCCATACCAGCGCGCTACCACGACCGTGCCGACGACTTGCGTGTCGTTCAGAACACGTGCAAGGCGGGTACCCGCCCACGACTCGCCGTCGTCATCGTGAGTAGTGTCGAAAAGTGGTTTGGCCGGGTCCAGAGATTTCTGACGCGAGGGCTTGCGCCATGCTGCCATTTTGTGGGTGGCTGTGCGGAACTCTGGTAGACGTTGGAGGACAGGGGCTGAGAGCGTGGGCGAGAAACAGCCGATGAAGGAAGACGTTTGTTCATGAATTTTGGCAGAGTGAAAGGTCTCGGGAATCGTTAGGGTAGATTCCGTATGAGATCTTTTCTGTGTCATTTTTGCCTCTGCGAGATGTAGATTAGGTGTTGATGTTGACGTCAGATATGCGGTTCGTGAATTGTAGAGGAAAGCAAGGTTGATATGGGAAGGTCTAGGCGAGAATCGAGGCAGGTTTTGCCGGTAGTGAATTTCGACTCGAACGATGACATCCTTCTTCCTAAACATTACCATCCTAGGCTCATCTCATCCAGCTATTCTTTTGGAAACAGGTTTTTCTTTCATAGATCATCTTTCATAAACAAACTTCAAGATGCTTGAACATTCGATGGTCGGGTAGATACGCTCCTTGCGGAAGCAACACGATCGGCATGCTAAATGCGTCTATCGCTCCTTCTCGGGCGCGTTGAAGATGACTTGTGTTTTCGGTAATCCATCACACGATACATCTGTTGATGCACAGGTAAAGGCGATGTTGTCCGTCAGGCATTCTGTATCACAGATGTTCTCTCTGCCATTATGTCTGAGAAAAAAGCCCTTCGGCATAGTTTGCTTCCAACTTCTCCCCAAATCTCAAGCAATCTGCTAATAATTCTGAGATATATCATGGGTTCTGTGCTAGCCATGACTCTTCAATTCAGCATTGATTTCTAGTATTTCGAATCATCTTTCACTAGACACAGGCGCATACCTTCACTTGCTCCGTTCAGCAAGCCTGCAGGCACCTATTGGCCTCTTCACTGAGTTAGCGTCTTCACGCTAAACATGAACAGGTTACAAATACTCTACACCCTCTGACCAAGCTCTCTCTTTCTACCCACTACATCCTAGCTCAACTTTAGGGCTGCACGAAGTCAGATCAGTGATTTTGCTCCCATCACCAAAGGTAAGTGCTACCAATGCTCTTTTGAACGACTTTTCTGTCGGTATCTGTTAAGGAAAACTTGCTTCTCGATGGAAGCAGGAGAGGGGATCGCATTTCTTGCCGATCGATCTGCACCCTTCTCTTACCCTTAGACTGCTCTAACTTTCCTTCCAAGCATCACCTTCCAGTTTGTCTTCCGCTTCAAGCAAGTTGGTGTCACAAAACGCTCATTTTGAAAGCAGGACAGCTTCCTCTTCCCATATTTTCAACGCACATCACGACACCGCCACTATGGGGCGCTTTTCGACATTGAATGCTGACACGCAGGATCTCGTAAACTGCCTTCTTCCCGTTTTGGCTACCGATTTCCATGTCAAGACTGCACTAGAAATCATTCCTGCAGACATCCGCATGCGTGCATGGGACTGTGAACGGCGCGACCACATCAAGGATCAGACAGAAAACGATCCGCGCAACTGGGGCGTTCAGTTCCTCAAGGATCTCAAGTCTATTGCACGTCTCAACGGCGGAAACCTCGAAGAGTTCCAAGCGCGTCTTAGAGCCAAGGTCGATAAGCATGAAGCTAAGCATCCGTGGTGCCGCCTGAGTGACATCAAGGAAATCAAAGACGAGTACGAGCATCCGAATCGTCCAAAGCCGCCATCCGAGCGCGAGTCCTCCGTGTCTTCAATCGATTCGTACCTGCAAGAGCTCCATGAGCCCGACCTACCGAAGGGCACGAAGCAGGGTCGGAAGCGCAACCATGAAATCTACGAGACCCGTCTGCAACTACCTCGCAAGCGTAAGTGACCGAAGCCCAGTAAAGACGCTTGTTGATTTAACACTTTGCAGAGGGCCGTCTCCGCCGCGCCGAGGACGGTACTGTCTACCGCAAGGAGAAGAGCGCAGACAAGCGCCGCAAGATCTGCGAATCCACGGAACACAGCACTCCTGGAACATACGCTCGCCGCAAAAACAGGGTGGTTGCGTCAGACGAGGACGAATCTGATGATGCAAACTTCGGTGCCATGCGCAATCGCCCACGTTCCACGTTCTCAACTACGCCAGGAGCGTTTGCCCGCTCCGATATTGCAGATGCCGTGAACACATCCAACGAACCGCTTGAGGTCCAGAAGCTGCAGGCTGAGCTCGAGGTGGCTGAGGCAGAGCTTAGGGCTGCCCGCTTGAAATATCAGTACATCCAGGCGAAAGAAGCTGCGGGAAGGGATAGAACACCTGAGGTGGATTAGAAGGCACACCTGCCCCTGCCTCCTAGTTTTCTGGGATTTGTACTGCTTTTTCGTGTGCTTCAGTGGCAGAGAAACACTGGATAAAGTTGACGACTGAGATGCGCTAGTTCATGACTCCTCGCTACGACTGATTTGTGAACTGCGGCGGAGACGCAGCATATGGGTATTCCAAATTCCATCATTCTCTGAATCTTTTTAATTTTCTCATGCTTCTTCTTCTTCGTTATATGCACTTCTCAGATCTACCGTCCACTGAGTCCTGTCTGCAGCCACGTTTCTCGATTGAGTACTCTCACCACATCTCCTTCCCTACGCATCTTTCCTACCACGTCACTCATTTCGCTCAACTTGTTCAAAACACAGTCACTTACCTACATAGCGAAGCTTAATTGATGTTCAAACTCTTGTAAACAAGGCATCGTACTTCCGTGGGGGGAGCTGCGTTTGTTCCATCTCCTCTTCCAGCCGGTCTGGAAGGTTCTCCTGGGACGGGCCCATTGCGCAAATGTGCTGCCCCACAATCAGTCCTGCAAACAGCCTCTCGTTGGTTCAAGCAAGCACCAAGCTGTCCTGCTGCATTTCCCAACGGCTACCGTGAATTGTTGCGGTCGACGCACTTGGCTTGGCGTCAGGTCTCGTGCCTTCCTCTAGGCAAAACCACCCACGACACCTACCTTCCTAACTCTTCTCACTTTGTTGCCTTACCATCTCCACTAGCCAAGAGCCTCTTTTACTTTGCTATTTGTTGTTTCACCGCCGGAGCCTTATCTGCTGTTGCTTTACATCTAGAGGAAAGAGACAATGTCTAACAATCAGGTACGTCTCACCAGCAAGTCGGTTGAACTCTTTCATGACATGCTTGCGCTGTAGTACTCGCTCAGCTACGCAAGCCCCAATCGCAACGCCACCGCTCTGCACTTCCAAACCGTCAATCCCTATGCGGCTTTGGTAGCAACAGTGGGTTCTGAGCATGACGGAAAGAGCTCTTCATCAGGCTCGCCGCCTTCATTTGGCAGCTCTTCTTCGCTCGTTGGCTACAACGATACGGCGTCTTTTGCAGTCAATCCACCCAGGTCGCGAACACAGACTCACTGCAGCTCGGGATTGCAGCAGCAGCATGTGAGGCCTCAACTCACCTTGCACGTCCCTCTCGCAACATTCACAGCTAATATCGATTCTCAGATCTCGTACAGCTCACCAGAGCAGACCCAGAGCTTGGCTTTCAACTCCAACACCATAACCACTCGCACCAGCGATGCTGTGCGTTTTGCTGGGCAAGGCGTCCGCCAAGCTGCTGGCCGCGCCTCTATCAGCTCAGCTTCCCGTGCTTCTGTCGCACCTCACCACCTCCAAGGCCCTCAGACCTCCTCTTTGATCGGTATTCCTGAGTCCCTCGCTGTCCAGGAGATGGCCTTCCGCCAGGGTCAACGCAACAGCCACAGTGCTTTTGATGGCGTCCCAGCCAACCCGTTCGCGAAGCAGTTCGACCAGCTCTGGTCAGCCTTCTACAAGCTCGGAAAAGAGTGTGGCGCTCGACCGGTCTCTCCTCCTGTCAACCCATCTGGTCAGAACTTTTCTTGGCCCGTTCTTATCAATCCCCACACGCAGTCTCTTGAGCACCCCAACGGCTCCCTTGACCCTGCCTGGACCGGCAAGATGATTCATGTGGCTCTCAACTGCATGGAGGAACTGATTCATATTACCTGCCGCCGCAACGTGGGCTGGGACAAAGTAGTCGTCGACATTCCTTCGCCGGCTCAAGAAGCATTGATGGCTTTCCCTGACCTTGCTCAGCGCTACGAGCGTCTCAAGCATGACGCCAAGGAAGCCCGCGCTGGAGGGCGTCCATACGGTTACTGAGCTGTAATACAGTCTCTTGATGCCTATTTTAGAGACCTACAACGCTCGCCTGGTTTCTCTTCAAAAGCCACTGTTCAAAGATCCCAGAACATGCCACAAGGGGCGAGCTCTCTTGCACCTCGTTTCAGTTGACCGGCTACAAAAGACGTGTTTTTCTTTCATGAGGGTTTTTTTTTCTTTTCTTTTCCCAATCTCTGACATTGGCGGCGGTAAGCGTAGGTGTTCAGGCGCGCAGGAGATTTTTGTGGTGGGTTGCTCTTGTGGAGATGCTCCAATTATGTCAAAGGAATCGTGTAGGGGAAAGTTAGTTTGATAACTACGTGTATGTAAAAACGTCACATTGTGATAGCGCAGGTAATAATGTGTCCTTGTATCCTCAGCCGGCGCCCGTTTCTGATCCATCGCCTGCATGTTTCTCTCGTTACGCCAGTTGATATACCCCGGGGCTAACTCAAAACTTGCGCTCGCCACTTGCTCAGACGTGTGATTCAAGTCTTGACGCAGTCAGCTCAGTAGATTTGGCAAGCATAGAGGCAAACCGCTAAATATGGAGGATGGAGGAAGATCATCATGGCAAACACTGTCAAGAGGCTTCTGGAGCTATGGAGGTGTCTGATCTCGTTAGGCGCTAGGGTTAGAATGTTGATAGCAGAGTCAAGTCAGGAAGTGTCTACTTCATTGAGAGTACATCTGCGACGAGCAACTAAAAACAGTATGCAGCCAACGGGAGTGGTGCAAGTATGTGGACTTAGCGGATAGGAAGTATGGTACAATGAGCAAGAGCAATCAGGTTATCTGATATGCCCAGCAGGTGACCGCTCACAGCCACAAGCTCGGTCCTCAAGCAAACAACATAAGAAAGGAACAGCATAAGACAAGAGTCCGATGATCTCTCCGAGCACATCAATCGCAAATGACACACTATAAAAGCAGTTGTACCTCAGTCGAGCACAGAGTTTCCTATATTTAGTTATTGTACAACACCCCTCATTGACCTCATGTAGTACCTGGTACTGTCTAGCTAAGGTGACATCTACTGGCAGTCGTTGAGGTGGACATGGAATTCACGCATTTCAGAGTTGATATGCTGCACATACACGCTGATGTCGGCAGACCAATGGTTTAATTGTGCGGCCGCGGAGGTGTTGCGAAGATGCTCTACTTTCACTTTGACCACACCGCCAACCGCTCCACTAAGCTTTCATTGTCCGTTTGCTTCACTCGAAAGTTTCCGATCGCTTAAAAAGCCGAAAATCCAGGTCAGCCTTTGTATATACTTCCCTCATAGCCCCATCACCAACTCAACTTCTGCCTCGACCTGGACTCTACTCCTCGGTTCAACCATGAAGTTTTTTTGGATTATCATTGCCGTGGCTCTTGGAGCTGTTACAACAATCTTAAACGACGTTATTCCCCTCTCCAGTCTGCAGGCTCTTACTGCTGGCACACCGTCTCCTCCTACAAACGCTGGTGATGGTTACTACAGTGACGATGATGGGTACGACGACTTCCCTACGACGCTCCTTGACGACGACTCCTGGGGGAACCTCAGGTGTAAAGGGGAGAACCTGGCGAAAGCTATGCGTTCTTCCAATGCAGAAGCTGGAAAACTCTGGAGCCCGCTCCTTCCCTCTGCCGAGAGCCAGTGGGATGACTTCCGTACGTTGTTCTCTCGTTGCTCACATCCGCAAACGCTGACATGAGTAGACGATCTCGCTGGATGGTACTGGCATCAGGAAACATCCCCCGAGGAAATCAAAGTCAACTTCCTGGATGACAGGCCTGGATCGCCTGGGCTCGGCCTTGGCCCTGCACTCGAGGCTCTAGGTTTGCCAAGTATGCAGAGCGAAGATCCCAATGCTGGCATCCAAATCATCTACGTCGCACACGCAGACTATTCTCTCTCCCAACTACCTGAAAATGACCCCAGGTATGCATCGGTGAACGACCAGGCCTACAACGCTGGCGCGGCCTATCGAGCTACAGGGGGGTATTATAAGTTCGGCATCAACACGTCGATTGGCGCCATCTTCGGACTCGATCGTCTTGCACCCGAGAAAGCGGCTGAAGAACGTACCCCACCGATCGGAAGAGATGGATTACCGGCACTTCAGAGGTACTCGGACGTAGCTTGGTTGTTCTGGGCCGAACAAGCCGCCAGCAAAAACCAGCTGAAGTACTTCGTTACGGTAGCCATCACTAACGAGCAGACGCAATGTGCGATTCGCCGAGCTCTCAAAAACGTGAACAAGGAGTACGGCCCATGGCCTGGTACGACATTCAGTACGGATACTGATGAAGGCAAGGTCCTCCTGGGTACGTGAAGGCCTTTGAGCTTCTTTGTGACTAGCGAAACTAACGCTGTGCAGGATCTCCCAACGGTCGTGCCCACGGCTACTTCCTTGCACAGCATAAATCTCAGCTTGGCGGGAACATGTATATCTCCAGGATCCAGGTATTCCACGGCGAGACGGAGCCGTTCATACCGAACATGGTAAGTGTAGTCTCCGATGGAAACACATGGCCCCATGCTGACTTTCTCCGAGGTGCTGCACGTCGAACAGCCGAAGCCGACCACGGTGAGGTTAGGGACAAGGAAGCCAGCGATAAAGTGTGGTCTACAGAGGAAGAACGCGAAGCTTTGACCTGACCACATATACTGGGGGCAGAGTACATACCATTTGCAATGATGTAGAGAAAACACAATGTATCCATCAAATGATTGATCAAGTGCAATGTGAGAGTACCGTGAGCATGACTCACGCACGGATGTCAACCCAATCAGTTAGTGTAATGGCGCGAGTTGAGGGAAAAGGTGCAAAATGTACTATTTCCCAGTCTATGTACTGTTGTGTTTCCTATTTACAGTCAGGTAAAGCAGAAACAACCCTCCCTCCAGCTCTTTGAGATGATCGACCTACGCCTATGCGCTAAGACGTAGGTCAAGGCGAAATCTTATACGTCAATCTTCTTGACTTGTTAATGAACGAGGTGATGGCGTCCGAGATGCTGGAGCTGTAGTTCATGTCTGGCGTACCATTGGGTGAGGCTGCTCGATCGATGATGGCTTTCTCGCTTGTAGTTAGGAAAGGATTGTCGTTGGAATTGGCAGATATGTGGGTGGTGACTCCGATACGATCGCTTGACGCATCACAAGGGTTCTGGCTGATGACAGCCTGCTTTTGTGCTCGAGAATGTCTCTTGTGTGATCTGACCATCATGCAGACAACAATGGCGATTAGTATGGACAGCGCGCCTTCTCGAGCGTCAGTGATGTAAGTAAACGCATTGAGACTGTGGCTTACCAAGAATGACAAATACAATGAGCAGTGTTCTTGCGGTCGGGTGGAGGATACCGCCATCTTGCTGATCGCTTGAAAGGACGGCAGGGGTCAAGGTCGCTGTAGCTACCATAGTTGCCGACGATAACATACCCGAAATGGACTGAACAACTGCAATGGCTTGTGGGGTTGCGGTGTCCATAGGGTTTACGCTGGCACTAATGATGGGTGTTGGGAATGCACTTGTCAGAGACATGGTTGTGACTGGTGCCTGTTCCTTGCCTTGGTTTGATCGTGTGATAGTAACAAAGGTCGCGACTGACAACGGTGTGGCTGTGCTGGACAGGACGGCTGACGAGGTCTGAGTTGATTTTCTTGAATCTGAAGGAGCAGTTGAGGTATTTGTGGCTAGCACCGAGGATGGCGTAGGCGCTCTGGACGAAGACGGTTGGGGGGCCGGACTTTGGACGACCGTGAGTGGTGGTGGAAGAGGGGATGGCACGGGAAGGGGAGCGGGTTCGCCCATGATCGGATTCGCTTGGTTCTGTCCTGGAAGCGGCCTGTTCACTGTGATCTCAGGCGCGGCCGATGGTTGCTTTGGATTTACTTGTACGCCAGGGTTTAGGGGCTCTCCCATATTCGAAGTGTCCTGATTGACACCCGGTAATGTCTCGGCCTCGATCTTTGCACCATCGAGGTTTGGCTTGCTTTGGTTCTGTCCGGGCAGTCCTTCGATGCCGGCTCTTGTACCTCCATCGGGTATCAGAGTCGCAGCTGGTGCTGGAAGAAAGGAAATGGTGTAAACGGTTTGTGGAGCTGGTGCCTGCGATGCAGATGACGCTGCAAGTGGTATGGGAGGCGGTGTGTCTTGTCCTCTGCGTGGCATTTCGTTGGTTCCCTCCATCATTTCCCGGCGCTGCTCCCTCCGCACTCCATCTCCTTCCACCAAACTCTCTCCTCCCTGCCCATCATGCACTTGGCTCGCAGCAAGGCTACTCGTGTGTATTGCTTGGTGAACCAGTACCAGTACTGGTTTTTTGGGCCTTGATGGCGCAAGCATGCTGTTGATGTGCTTCCATGGAAGCGATGGTTCAGCCAGCAGAACCACAATGAGCCGCAAGAACGGGCGGGTCGTGGATGATAAACTGCCCGGTGGAGAGACATGGGTCCCAGGAACAAAAGAAAGCTCGTTTGACACCACGGAGACAATTGTGAGAGTGGGAACGTTTCAAGGTGTGGCGGATGCGACAGGCCATTGGGCAGGGCGCAGACGATCGACCGTCTGGCTCCCGGTGTTGCGGACGGTTGAAGCACGTGAGCAAGGGTGTGCTGGTATTTGCACCGTGGTGCCGCATGTTTATGTGGCGTGTGCTGATTAAGCTCCTGGGTGTTGGGAGTCCAGACATGAGGGGTGTTTGGATGTGCGGAAGCGAAACTCTAAAATGATGCCGAAACACAGCATGTAGTGCATCATGCTCTCGCCCTTCAGTACGAAATGGGCGAAGTGGGCATAGGTCCGGACGCCAGTCGCCAGACGCAGCTCAGCATCCACCGCCGCCCCTACCCGCACATCCAGCCGCCCGACGCCGGCCAGCTGTGCACCTGCCTCACGTGCATGCTCACGTGGAACAACCTGGGCCTGGTGCTCGACTTTGCGCGCTGGCAGTCAAACCTCGACGACGGCGTGCCCATATCCACCCTCCCTCGCGGCCACACGGCCCCGTGGAAGCGCGAGCTCGTCGCTCGAAACGCCCGCATCGCCCAAAGGGCCGTCGACGACGCGCTGTGGCATGCCCGCATTCTGGAGATGCACCTCGACAGCACCGTTCGCTCCATACGACGCCATGCCAGGAACAAGGGGAACAGGCGCACCCACGTCGATGACTCTATGGGGATTGTGGACCTACCTCAAATTCTGCTTCAGTCAGCTTTCCAACTCCGAAACCCTCCGAGTCTCCGTCTTGGACCTCACATCGGTCTTTCGTAAACCCACTGTCGCCAGCCATGGAAGCCATGGGTTCGCCGGTATACGACGGAGAGAAGACCGAAGCGCACATGAGCACCCCAACAGCAGACGTCAACACCAACCCTCACCATAGTCGACCGCTCACAACAAGTAGTTCGAGGCCCACAAACGCCCTTGATCGCATGCAATCGCACCTGACCACACACTCACTTGTGGAACCCGGTCCCCCTCCAGATGGCGGCTTTTGTGCTTGGAGCCAGGTCTTTTGCGCATGGCTAGCCATTGTCAACTCATGGGGTTTCGTCAACTCATGGGAGTCTGCTCTACGTACTTTTCCAAGAAGAAAGCCATGGCACTAGATATGGTGACAAGTGGTACGGCCATGGGCGGCGTGCTTTATCCACTCGTTGTGTAGGTTGCGAACGAGCACGAGTCTGCGACAACAGCTAACGCCCTGCAGCCGTCAGCTTTTGGGAAAGGTTGGTTTCGGCTGCACGGTTCGAGTTCTGGGCTTCATGAATGTGATCAGCCTCGCTTTTTGTATAGCTTTCATGCGCCCAAGACTACCCCCGAGGAAAACAGGTCCCTTGGTGGACTGGGCCGCTTTCAAAGATGCACCATACTGTCTGCAGGTGTTAGGCACGTGCTTTTTGATGCCACCGGTCTATTGTGTCTTCTACTATGTAATGTGAGATCCGGCCAACATTGCACACCACGGCTTACGATGTACAGGTCGCTTCATTCGCCCGTGACCAACTCGGCATGCCGTACACCGAATCTCTCAACCTGGTCATCGTCGTCAACGGCGTGGGTCTGCCGGCTCGTGTCCTGCCCGGTTTCGTAGCAGATCGCTTCATCGGTGTTCTCAACATGCAAGCACTTGCACTTGGCTTCAACATCATCATGCTGTGGACCTGGCTCTCTGTCCATTCCATCCGGTCTTATTACGTTTGGGTGGTCTTTTACGGCATAGCTGCAGGCGCTTTCCAGTCCCTCTTTCCTTCGGTCATCGGTGCATACAGTCCAGACATCACCAAGACGGGAACACGACTGGGCATGGCCTTCACTGTAATTGGATGCAGCGCCCTCGTAGGAGGTCCAATATCGGGTGCATTGCTTCAGGCTGCAGATGGTAACTACACCGTTCCCATTAGCTGGGCGGCGTCGAGTACTGTGGTCGGCACGTGCTTGTGTGTGAGTGCGAGATGCATCAAGCATGGTTGGACTATTTGGGTCAGATGTTGAACATCGATTTTTGACATGCATATAGCCCGCTCCCCTGTCCCACATACATATAGCCGAATTCACTTCAGCGCCTGACCACTACTACCCCGCTTTCTCTTGTTGTACCTATCTGTTGTATTCGTCCAAAGCTCTATCTCATCTTACTCCAGGAGTTTGTCTAGACATTCGTGATTCTGCTACCTCATCCATGTCACAAAAACAGGCTCTCGACGCTGTCATTGTCGGCGCAGGCTTTGGTGGTATCTACCAGCTCAAGATCCTCCGCGATGCCGGTTACCAAGCGAAGCTTCTCGAGAGTGGTTCTGACTATGGAGGCGTATGGTATTGGAACAGATACCCCGGTGCTCGGGTCGACTCAGCCATTCCTCACTACGAGCTCTCCGATCCCGAGCTCTGGAGAGATTGGATGTGGAAGCAGAGGTTTCCTGATAGTGCTGAACTAAGGACATACTTCGCTCATGTCGCGAAGAAGTGGGCATTGCGGAAAGATACTGTATTCGATAGTACGGTGACAGAGGCGATCTGGGATGATGACGCGAAGAGGTGGAACGTGGCTACCAACGTTGGCGAGAGTTACCGTGCGAAATTCTTTCTGCTAAATACAGGATTTGCTGCAAAGAGACACGTCCCGGAATGGACAGGTATTCAGTCGTTCCAAGGTATACTTACGGCAGTGTTGTGTGTTTGCATGCCGTGCTAAGTGCTGTAGGATTGTTCCTCCATCCCTCATATTGGCCGCACCAACCACTAGACCTCAAGGGCAAACGCATCGCCGTCATAGGTACAGGATCAACTGGCGTCCAACTCGCCACAGAGCTCAGTAAAATAGCGGGACACCTTACCATCTTCCAACGGACCCCTAATATGGCCCTCCCCATGAAACAAGCCGAGTACACCCCACCCGAGCAGGCGGTACGACGCGAAATGTACCCCGACCTGTTCACTCACCGCAAGGATAGTTTCTCAGGCTTTTCTTTCCACTTCATTCCGCGCTCCACATTCGCAGACACGCCTGAGCGACGATTGCAAACGTATGAAGAGCTGTGGGCGGAAGGCGACTTCCAGTTCTGGCTCGCAACGTACCAAGACATGCTTTTTGATGCCCAAGCTAACAGAGAAGCGTACAACTTCTGGCGCGACAAGACCAGGGCCCGCATCCACAACTCCAACACTGCCGACATCCTTGCACCCATGCAGCCACCTCATGCGTTTGGATGTAAACGGGTGTCCCTCGAGAACAACTATTTCGAAATCTTCAATCAACCCAGTGTTGCGCTTGTAGATATCAGTGGTTCCGGGACCCCGATTGAGTGCTTTACAGAAAAGGGTGTCAAAGCGGGGGATATTGAATACGAGTTTGATGCCATCGTTTGTGCGACAGGATATGATGCCGTGACAGGCGGTCTTACGCAGATTGACATAAAGGGGCGCAACCAAATCACATTGAAGGAATGTTGGAAAGAGGGAGCGATGACATTTCTTGGCATGGCCAGTAATGGCTTCCCAAACATGTTTTTCACGTACGGTCCACAGGCGCCTACTGCGTTCTGTAATGGACCGACGTGTGCAGAGCTGCAAGGAGATTGGATCTTGCAGGCTATGAAGTATGTGAAGGCACATGGTTTGCAGACCATCGAGGCAGAGGAAGGAAGTCAGAAAGGTTGGAAAGAGCTCATCTGGAAGTTAGCAAGTGCGAGTCTTTTGACGACCGTGGACTCATGGTACATGGGAACCAACATTCCAGGAAAATCTAGAGAGCCTTTGATTTACTTGGGGGGTGTTCCAGCCTATTACAAGACACTGGATGAGGTAGCAGAGAATGGGTTTGGGGGGTTTGTCTTCGCGTAAAGAGCTGGTTACGACGCGGATCCAAGGATCTGAAAAACGTGCTTGGCTGGTTATAAGGACCGTTGTTTTCTCTACAAGATTCTAGTCGAAGTCCCACTCCGAAGTCCAACGCCTCGCTATGACACAAGAAAGTTTCCATCTTTAACAAACATTACTAACCATATTTTAACAAACATTACCAACAGTATTCAATGGTTACGAATTTGGACTCTTCTCGACGTCGGCAACCAGCTCTTCATTTTTGAAGCCATACTCCGTTTCAAGTGCAGTATTCATGTCGTACGCTTTGATGAACCAACTGCCGACCAGAGCCATGGCTCCGAACGCTAACATAACAATCCAAATGTACCTCAGCGCATCTGTGTAGCTCTCCTTGAGCTGGTCTTTCATTTGCCCAGGAGGCATCGCCTTGATGATCTCAACAAGCCCGGCGGCATCCTTTGAGTAGTCACTCGCCAAATCGGCAAGTAGTGGATATGTAAGCATCTTTCTCTTCATCTGATTCTGGAAAATGACGCCGCCAATTGCGACACCAAGTGTTTGCCCAAAAGCACGAAAGAACGAAAACATGTTTGCAGCATAGGCTTGGTCTTTGGCCGTTGCAGAGGCTTGGACGGCAAGTGCCATCGCAGGGAATAGCAGACCGGTTCCAATGCCGCCAACGAGCTGGAGGAAGACCCAAGACACGGTGGTAGTGTTGACCTTCAGAAGTAGAAGGAGCCCCATGCCAAGGGTAGTAAGGAACCAGCCTGCTCGGTTTGCCCAGCGGTAGTGGCCGGTGACTGCGATGGCAATGCCTGTGGCGATGGAAGCAGGCGCAACGGTAAATGTCCAGGGGAACATTGCGACACCAGTAAGAATAGGCCCCATCCCCTTAACAGCCTGATAGTAGAGAGGCATGTAGTATAGGATGGCCCACAGGATGATGCCATGGGCTACCGTCGCAGAGAACAGAATAGCAGCAGACATGTTCTTGAACACCGAGGTGCGAATGAGTGGGTTCTTAGCGACAAGCTCTTGATGCAACACAAAGGCAACCAGTCCAGCTCCAGAAACTATCAATGGTACGAGGGTACGCCACGAGTCCCAAGGATATTGTACGCCACCCCAGGTAACAGGGATGAGGAAGCCAGTGGTAGATGCGAGGAATAGCATCATACCAAGCCAGTCGATTTGTCGAAGCTTGGATATGAAAGAGGTATGCTTCACATTGAGCTTGAGGAAAAAGGTAATCAGGATGGAGCCGAGACCAAGGAACGGTAGATTGATCCAGAAGATCCAAGGCCAGCTCACGTTCTGTGAGAATCCACCGCCTGAGCTACTGTTAGCGCCGAGCGTCTTTGCTTAGATCCAAGGAGTACTCACCAAGAAGAGGTCCTGCTACTGTACCGAGTGACCACATAGCGCCAAAAAAGCTGAACCACTTGCCTCGTTCTCGGAGGGGAACTGTATCTACCACCACCATCTCAGTCAGGCAGATAATACCGCCACCACCGACACCCTGAATGGAGCGACCAACAAGAATGACAGTGAAATTTTTGGCGACCGCTGCGACGATCGAGCCAGCGAGAAAAAATGCCAAACTGATGTAGATCAAAGTCTTGCGGCCAAAGACGTGTGAAAAGGAGCCCAGGACGGGTTGGAAGACAGTCGATGTCAGCAGGAAAGACGTCCCCGACCAAAATGCCTCGATAGCAGAGCCTCCAAGGGCTTTAGCCATTATCTATCAAGCATCAGCTTCTGTTGCAAGAGTCTACTGAATGTACAACATACTGGAAGTGCTACAGACAGCGATGTAGCATCAAGTGCAGCCATGAGCGTAATGATGCACAAACTGCCAAACGCAGCTAGGAATCTCCATCCTGGCTGAAACTTCTCTGGTATCTTTACATCTAATTGCTCGGGAGAAGAATTGGGCGTGTTGGAGGCCTCGAGCCTAGGCTGTGCCTTGTCGTGCTGGTGGGATGAAATTGATGACATCTCGAGTCTGGATAAATACAAGGATAAATAAGACAGTATAGGGTCTTCAATTCTCTGAGATAGCTTACAGCTTTACTTGGAGACGATGCTTAAGGGTTTGAGAGCCGACCAACCCAGGGGATTATACATCGTTACATATAAAGGACAGCAGCAGCCTCATGTCGATACAGGTGTGCAGAGATCGGTGAAATCGAGCCATT
This sequence comes from Ascochyta viciae, assembly GCA_004335155.1. NCBI lineage: Eukaryota > Fungi > Ascomycota > Dothideomycetes > Pleosporales > Didymellaceae > Ascochyta > Ascochyta viciae. The sequence goes on from SATY01000375.1 coordinate 26,783, forward strand.
TCCCATCCCAAGATAGGGCAACCGGAGGAACGTTTGGTATTCTATGCGTGAGCAACTCGGCCGAATGCATGACCATCGCACTCTAAGGAGCTTCATTCGCGCATGTTATGTGGCTTGCTATCCTAAGATACAGCTGCATTCTGTTATCGGTAACAGGAGTCGGTGCGAGAAAGTTCCTCTGGCACGGTGTGCTGTTCGTGCGTCAAGCCCGCGAGGAAGAGTCGGGCTGTTGTTGCACCGACTCACACCCTGATGCTGCGGGCCTTGGTTCGCCCGCACGGCACATCGCAACATCAAGACACAACAACACAACAATACAAGAGAACGAAACAATACGATTCCGCAAACTAAAATTGATGGCCTAAGACCTCTCAGTAGTTCTCGAATGAGGAGACATGTCTTTACGTAAGGCTATTGGTGCCTCGCGACTATCCTGCTGAGGATCGCGACCTCGGAGACCTTCAGTAAGGCTTCAAATGGCCATGGTTTTTGATCAAAATAGGGGTTTATTCTCTTAGACTAGAGGTCTCAAATACAGCTCATATGCTTGAACAGTTCATACTTTGGTATCTATATCAGGAAAAAAAATTGCTATCGCGATTCCAAAAAAACACTTAAGTCTCATTGAATTAGTGCTACTACTAGTAGGTTAAAGCAGGCATAGAATGTTAAGAAAACAGCTCTAAAGTTGTAACGTACTCTACAGTTAAGCAGATTACATAATTAAGTAGATTACTTTGCTAAGACTATACTAAACCTCTACTCTACTACGCAATACCTTAACAATAACACTAATCTACGCCCTTAAAAGAAGCTGTAATATAGCTTATACTTTAAGCTATCTAATAAAATATAACGCTTATACTATAACATGCTAAAGCTATATATAACACACTATGTACTTATTAGAGGCTTTCTACCTTAGGCATACTAACTGCTAGAAGCACCTTAGAGCAACTATAGTTACCTCTTAGCGCTTATATATATGTATATAACGTACTCTATAGTCGAGCAGATTACATAATCAAGCAGATTACTCTGCTAAGACTACACTAAACCTCTACCCTACTATGCAATGCCTTAACAACAACACTAATCTACGCTCTTAAGAGAAGCTGCAATACAGCTTGCGCTTTAGGCTATCTAACAAGACACAACGCTTACACTATAACGCGCTGCAGCTATATATAACACACCTTACAGCACACTACACACTTAATACATAGAACAACTTACATAAGCTAATTATACCCTAAATTAACAGAATATAGATTAGACTAAGGAGGACGTAATTGCTAAGTATATTCTTAAGCTAGACGCACAAGGATTTGCCCCTTAGCTAGCTACTATAGCTAATATAGCTAATTCTTTATGTGCTAAGCGCAATATAGGCTATATTAGCATAAACTAGCCTAATACATTTATTAAGCGCTGCCCTAACCTTAAAGTAAAGTTTAATTGTAAGTACAACTATAAGAGAGCCCTCTATAAGAATCTAGAGATTATTAGAGGCTAGTTTAAGCTTGTAGCAAATGTTAAAGCTAAGTATAGCATCTAGGATAATAACATATATAACTTTAATAAGATAGGCTTTATAATAGGCTAGATATTAACAGAAGCAGTTATTATAGGCTTAGAGCATTAAGAATAACTAAAGGCAGTGCAGCAAGGCAACTACAAGTAGACAATAGTTATATAAGGTATTAATAGCATAAAGTAGGCTATTCTACTCTTTATTATCTTTAAAGGCTGCAACTACCTCTTTGCCTAGTACAAAGAGGACAATCTGCTCTATAATTAGGTTATTAGAGTCTCTAAGAATAGATAGACTACTAACAAGCTTAGTCTAGACTAGTTAAAGCACTTTAATGCTTATACAAAGACACGCACCTAAGAAGTATACTAGCTGCTCCTTATTAATAGCTATAAGAGCTATAACTCTCTTAATTTCTAACAATACTATAAGGAAGTAAACATTATTACACTATGTATACTTCTACACTTATTACACCTCTTATAGCTACTAGATGTAGGCTGTTTTGCCCCTTTAAAGAAGGCATATAGGCGCTAAGCTAAGAATCTTATACGCAACTACATTACTTATATTACTAAAACTAAGTTTCTACTATGCTTTATAGGCGCCTACAAGGAGACATTTACTTCTAGCAATATCTAAGGAGGCTTCTAAGGCGCTAGAATAGTCCCCTTTAACCTAGAATAGGTTATAATAGGTCTTAATATCTGCCTACGTACCCTACTGCTACCTACTATAGAAGATAAGCTCTAGCAGTTCTAAACTCTAAGCACTACTTTGCAATTAGAGTCGCAATTAACGCTAGTTTAAAAGAAGATTTAAAGGCATGCAAGCAGCTTACTAACTTTAATAGTTAAGGCCTTTAAAAAGCTTGCTAAAGGCGTAGCTATAGTAGCACACAAGCTAGTGTTAGCTTAAAGAGAGATTACTAGGCTTTAAGCAGTAAATAAGGCTGCTACGCAACGTAAATTGCATAAAAAAAAGCAGTTACAGTAAGAGGAAGTCCTAACAGCTAAGGAAGGCCTTTAATTAACTACTCTAACTAAGTTTAGGGCGCGTAGTAATAGTAAGAAGGCAAGGAAGTAAGTACGTGTTAAAGGAGGTAAGGCAACCTAAAGATGCTATAAAAAGTGCTATAATGTAAGGCATAACTTGCACACGTATAAAAAGCCTATAGAAGGTGTTACTAAATAATATTATATGCTGTACTACTATATAAAAGGCTAACGTAGGCTAATGCAAGCTATAATAGGGTAGAGGTTTAGTGTAGTCTTAGCAAAGTAATCTGCTTAATTATGTAATCTGCTTAACTATAGAGTACGTTATTCTTTTTAATCTTTAGAAGCTTAACCTCTAAGGATTTATCTTATTTTATCTAATACTATATGTTTTTATCCTATCTTTCTTGCCTGCCTATAGTGTCTTTACAATTTAAATCGTCTATACTCTCTCTTAGAAGAGGTAGTTAAGAGATATCTAATTTTTTCTATACCTATTATAATAGTTAGAAATTAACATTGCTAATATGCTACTAGTAACAACAATACACTAGACTTATAATAGCCTAGCCCTAGTAGCAACCTAATAGACGCCTAGAGGTATCCTATATATAATATAGTAGTAAACTTATTACTACTAGGCATGCTCTAGATTAGTAACACAATGCCTAGTACATCTAACAACTAAGTATTAGGTCCTATAGAATTAGAAGATAAATAGGCTTATAGCTCTACTAGTCCTCTAATAGATGTGCTATTCTATCTAAGTTAAATAAACTTAGTAACTAGTTTAAATACAGACTCTTTAGCTGCTACTAAAGTGCCTAGAGTAGAACTTATAGCTATTCTAACTATAGGCTAGCCCTTATTTGTTAAGCAACTCCTTAAAAACCTTTTTAAAGCAGAGCTTACTAGAGCTACTAAGGCTAAACTAGCTATCTAAAGGAACTAGATTAACTAAGCCTTATAGGCTATAGGCCTAACTAAAGGCAGAAACTAGTTAGAACCTAAATAGCTAGTGTTTAATAAGGCTAGAAAAATTATCTAAGTGTTAAACAATATTTAACCTAAACCTAAGCTAGGTACTAAAAGCAGAGCTTTATCCCTATAGCAGGTAGACTAGTAGATTTAGAACATTAAAATAGCCTTCTAATACGCTTAAGTACTAGAAAACTCTATTACAAGAACCTACTAAGCTATAAGTACTACTTAGTTTAGCATTTATTATAAACTAATCTAATAATAGATTAACTAAGAATCTATCTAGTTATAGTCTAACCTTAAGTGTCACAAGTAGCAAAGTCGGAGCTAAGGCAGGCATGTAGCAGCAACTACTTCTAACCTAGTTGGCAATAAGTACTGTTCTAGCCACGTTATCACTATTAGAGTAATTATTCGTACCTTTTTAGCTGCTATAGCTAGGTAGGCAGAGTCTAGTCCTAATATTAAAGTAGAAGAGAAGTAACTTATATAAGATTCTATTTTTACTAAGTATAAGAACTATACTAAATTCCTTCTAGCTATTAGATGTTTTGTGTTTTGATTTTGTAACTAGTGTTTGAGAAGGCACTTATCTGCGCCACAAACCAGCACTATTACAAGGGTATTAATTAGCACTAGTTCTTTAATAAAACACGCTATTAATTTTAAGTCTAACTAAAATACAAAAGATAGTTAATTATATCTACCTTCTTATAGCAAAGTGCATCTGTATTAAAGCTAGTTTATCTAAATAACAATATATAACTAGAAAACAATTAACACCTAAAGCTACGCCTAGCTAGCAATTATCTTTTTATATGTCTTTGACTTGTAATTGTGCTGTCTATGTTCGCAACGCAAATACGCACCTTTTTACCTAAAACTCTATTATAGATTACCTTAGAAGTAGTAACCTAAGCTAATCTATTCCTTCTAGACTCTCTACACCCTTTTAGACAAATAAATAGCCTTTAAATGTTCCTAGCGCCTATAGTATGCGTAAGATAGTGCTAATCTATCTTACTATATCTATAGCCTGCTATAGTGTTGTTAAAAGGGCTAACAAAACGCTCTAACTAAACACATACACCCTTATTACTTTATTAATATTAAATTTAACATAGGGGATGCTGTTAATAATAAAAGGTTAGATATAATTAATGCTATATTACTAATAAAGCGCCTAGTTGCTAATAGGCGCAAGGGCACTAATTAGATATACTTAGGGCAGACTTTTGCGCAGTTAAGGTTATAGTAGTTTAGATCTGTGAAAAAGTAGAAGTAATAGTTGAACTAATTAATTATTCTTTTTGCAGGACGAACGTCCAGTTTATATCTACAATAAGATTAGAGGAACAATCTATCTAATATTTAGATAGATTTGTCTCTAAGTTTTGGATATTCGGATAGGTTTGTCTCCGAGTTTCAGATAGACTTAATTCCGAGGTCTAGACATACTAGTAAAACACTTAGTTAAAGCAATAGTTACACTAGTAGATTGCAACGCTTGTTGTTTGTAGTTTAAAACACTAGTTT
>SATY01000376.1:0-31825 GCA_004335155.1 Ascochyta viciae
GGGGGAAGTAGGAAGTGAGAAGGGGGAAGTGGGAAGTGGGAAGTGACTAGAAAAGCTGTAGATGTTGTGGGTTTGAGGTGGTGGGAGTTAACAAGTTGACAAGTAGCCCGCCTATTTATGCGCGAGGGATAGAAAAGCGCGTTATCAACCAACCAACCAACCAACCAACCAACCGACTAAACAAACCATCTATAATATTCTCCCTTCCCTGAACAGTGTCATATGTGTTGTGTGTGTAGTACGCACACGTACAACACACGAGATTGTATCATCTTCAAATCTAAACACCACAACATCGAAAGCACAAGTTCAATCATAAACGTCATCGCATTGGGGTATATCCTATGTACTCGGAAAACAAAACAAAAATGGCATTGCAGACCTGCATGCCTGCGCGTCTAGGGCGCCGTGTATATCGACTGCAGAATGATAAGGTGTGGTATCTCAATAGAAAGAACGTCGTCGTGTCGTGTCATGTCGTCACCGCTCGTAGATGCGATCCCACTGTGGACTTCTCTCTCTGTTGCGTCGGCTGCCTAGACTTTTCAGCGGCCAGTCTTTGAGCGGCCAGTCTGTCTTGCTGCTTCGTCGCTCGCTCTTCTCCGGCGGCGGTGGGTACGCTTCGAGGCTTCTGTGGCCCCCGAAGAGTCCGTCGTTGGTGTTGGCGTATCCGTGCTGGTACTCCGGACCGTAGTCCTCGACGTACGCGTAGTCATTGCTGAACGGGTTTGCTGGGTGGTTTTGGTTGACGTGGTTGGGCGATGAGGACAAGGGGGAACCGGGGGACGTGGCGTCCGTGATGTCGCTGGAGCGGCGCGAGTCTTCGGGTGAGGAGAGAGTGGGCGCGAGATTGCTCGAGCTGCTGCCGCTATGGTCTTGGTGGAGTATCGCAGGCCGGAGGAGCGAGAAGTGCCCGGACGCACGGTCTGCAGCAGGACTCGTTACTGGACTCTCTACCTGGGAAATGGGTTTGCGGCGAATGTTGGTAGATGCTGGAATGGGAGGAAGATCCTGAGGTCGGAGGGGCATGCTGGATCGCCTGACCATACGTTTGTGAGGTGAGTATGCTACGTACCCCTCGTCGGGTTCTGTTACTTCGGCGACGGAGTGAAGGCTGTTGTGGCTTGTTCTCTTTCCTCGCGCACGGTTGGAGCTGTGCGTGTGGACCAGCGCAGGACCTATGACGGTTGTCGAATTTCCCATCGGCGCAGCAGGCGCGCCATTGTGTGCGCGGTGCTGAGACTCCTCTGGCATCCAGAGCTCGTCGTCATGGTCCCAGCTCTGGCTACGATTGAGTGCAGGGTGGTTCAGTGGCCGACGGTATTCCTGGTAGCTAGTTGACTTCTCCTGGAAAGCACCGTGGGGCATGAATCCTGGCGAGGGCGGTGGCTCGTAGCCGCTGGTCTTCTTTTTCTTTTTACGACATGCAAAACATAGCGGGATTAAAACAGCAGCAAGCGCAAGAAACCCAAGTGGTACGCCAATTCCAATTCCAATCTTCTGGCCCTCGGTGAGTCCAGAGTGACTCGCGGGCGGGCTATCAGTGGACGATGACGTAGCGGAAGCAGCTACAGGCGAGGATCCGCTCGATGAGGCTGTGGAGGAAGCACTGCTGGCACTGGACGTAGCCGACGCAGTTGGCCATGCTGTTGATGGTCCATACTGCACGATCAAGTAGCTCTGTATGTTCTGGGGCAGGTCTTTGAACCACTCTGGTTTGTTGTCGTCCAGAAACTCGTGCCATAGAAGAGTCGACACTGCAGGAAGGTTGGTTGCAGCAAGCTGACGTAATGATGCAGGAAGTGCAGTGAGCAGCACCTTTGCAAGCTCAATGCTGTTGTCAATGGTCAGTGAACTGTGACGAAATATTCAATCGTAGTCCAACGTACGCATTGGGGTCTTGTCGCCCAATAATGGGTGCAGGTGTGATGGTGGGCGAGGGCACCACTGCACCCAACACACACTGCGCTCCGAAACCCACCACCAGCCATCGCAATGCTGTCAATCGTCCTAAAGAATGCATGAGCGAGCGATTGAGTCGATATGGAAATAAGAATAATGATGGTTTGTCGCAAAGTCGAAAGGGCCGTTATCGTTATGTGAGCATGTTGAGTTGGCTTCAGCTGGATTCGAAAGCCACAAGTCACAGCGGCCTTCCAACTTATGACAGCTGTACAATCCATGTCCCGTCCTGCATGTACACTTTGTCAAGAGGCAAAAGCCAACTGATCGTCATCCACAGCCTAGCCGTGTCTTTACTCCATACTGCAATCGGTGATGCTGATCAGGGTCCTCAACCCCAGTTTCTCTCGCAGGAAACCTGGATTGCCCCTCACTAGCCACAGCTAGAACATGGCGCTTCCGTGCCGTGACCCTGTTTTTGCGATTCCACATGCACGTGCGGCAAATGCGATTGGTGCACATTATCACAGTGGCGAACGATACGTGGCTGTGCCTGCTTCGTTCATCGTTCGGTTGTGAAGCGAGGACGTTTGTATGGAGAAGGCTTGCAAAGGCCGTGCGGAAGTGCGCAAGTGCCGGCGACACGAGGGTTCTGGATGTGACGGATAGTGTTGTGGGCTTTGAGTGGTGGGACGTTGCTCCAATGACGACTTGGCGTGTAATGGAGACGGGAGTCTATTCCCGTTGCCCAATGAAGATGTAAATCGACAGCCGTAGACCAGGTACGCAGGCTCGCATTCGCAAGGAGGAGGAGTTGTGCTGAAAATAGTTGAATGTCGCAGTGTGTGACTGATTCATGCCATTGCCGACTGCCGCACAGCCACAGATCACACTTCGCTAGTTGTACGGACAGGTGCTTTCTCAAGATCCATATCCACCAGCCACGGGCCCTGTAGCGGCTTATACGTAACCGACATGATACTCGCGTTGACCATGAGCGAGTCCCGTCCAAACTCAACAGCATTGCGGCCGCCATGACTGATGTCGACGTACGCTGCCCGCTCATCCGTCATCTGTGGCTGATCCACATCAACTGGCGTTGCGCGTGTGATGTGCTCTTCAGGCCTCACATCGAGCTCATCGCCCTCTGCCCATCGTATCTTCTGCGCACCCCAGCCTTCGTGTATGTGGCCGAAGCAATGCATGCGCGGTTTGCAGCGTCGTGCGGCCCGAAGCAGATGCTCGCACCCTACGTGCTCGCCGTTCTGCACCACGTCGAGGATGCCCATGGGCGGGCCATGTGTCATGACTACATCGACCTCTGACCAGTCTGGCATGGCATGTTCGGCGATTGGGGTGGCTTGTGGGGAGCACTGGTGTGGAGGGTTGTAGCGGTCTTCGTTGCGGAAGTAGGGGAAGGCATAGTGCTTGTGATCAATCAGCTCTGAGCCAGAACGCAAGAATATACATATACATACGCAGAACTCAGGTTGGTAGGGACTGGCGTATACCCGCAGTAGGCCCCCGTTCGCCAGTGTGAAGCTGCGGCTCCCTTCTTCCAGATATGTGACTCCAGCCCTTTTGGCTCGCTCGCCCAACCACATCGCCCTTGCCTTTCCGGGTAGGTCCTTGTCCCACCTCTTCCCATGCATTCTCGGTCCCATCCTTGCATAATATACCTCGTCGAGAGTAATGTCATGGTTCCCCGCAATCACAAGCTTAACTCCCGCATCGATGCTCTCGAGCATTGTCAGGGTTTTTTCGTATTCCTCGAGGTGCCCGAGCATAGTCAGGTCACCGCAGTGCAGGAGCACGTCGGCTTTGGGCAATGGTGGTCGATAGGGTGCGTCATAATTGGAAACGTTTTGTGCTGGCTCAGATGTGTGAGTATCTGAGATGACGAGAAACCGCGTCTTGACATGTGTTGTTTGTGTTGTGGAGGGCATGTTGGTGCTGGAGCTTTGGAGCTTCGGCGAAGCACGACGGTGGGGCTAGCGGGGAGATCTGAGGATCACCAAACACGCGCCTTTGCCTTGACGACAGCCCATGCCGAGTGCGGAAGCGAGTGTCTCTTATGAAAATGTCGCAGTCTAAATAATGTTCTAAAGAGCGAGTTGGCCCGCCTTGATCGACTCGTCGTAAGTTCTAACTGTGACTCTTGCATTGCATGGCATCTGTTGCCTGGGTATCGTAAATTCGTAAGTACAGAAGAGATTACATCCAGACTCTAGTACAGCCTCCGCCAGCATCAGCACTTGATAAAGTGGAGTTCCAAAGAAATCCCTCAAAAACACACGCGCGCATGATTCCGAACGCCAGCGCCCTGATCCATCACCGAATTGCCAAAAGAATATGCACAAATCGTCATAGGATCTTCGTAACCCTCAAGGATCCGTCAGAAATTCCTGGAGGGACTCATCCTCGACCTTCCCATTCTTGATCGTCTGTCCACTGGCTGCGGCGTTCCGCAGCCTCTCATTTTCTACCTTCAACGCGTCTCTTTCTGCTTCAATTTTCCGAATGTACTCGATGGCGCTGGCGAGTACCATGGCCTTGCTTGGCTTGGGCTGACCCATAGCTCCTGCCTCATCGCTCTGGGGCAGAGAAGGCACCGCTCGCCTTAGTCTCTCCAGCTCGGCATTGAGGCCCTCGCGGTATTTGCGTTCGACCTGATTGTGCGGTAGGCGCCCAGTCTTCCGGCTCTTTGACGATGGCGAAGATGTGCTGGAGATGGTCTCGGTGCGATCGAGTCGTGGTCGGCCTCGCTTCCGTTGAGGCCGTTTCGGTGTGGGTTCTTCTGGGGCCGAGTCAGGGGATGAAGGGGATTCGCGCTTTAGGTTGCGAGGCGAGAGAGAGGGTGATGAGGCCTTTTCCGGTGCGTCGCCGCAGAGGGAAGGGGTCCTGGAAGAGATGTGGGTGTTTGGGGAGAAGCAGGCAGTTTCGAACGGCTCGGTTGATATCGGGTCGAAGGAAAAGCCGAACGAGAGTTGTTCGAGCTTACCAAACGGTGCGGCATCGGATGGGTGTCGCGAAGTCGAGTACGAGCTGGCTGTATTGCTTGACGCTGCGATGCCAGTTGCTGGTAATGTGGGATTGAAAGGGCCCTGCTCCTTGGGTGGGAAGGCCGATGACATATCGACCGTTGTGAGGGCCTGGTCGAAGAAGGAATCGAGCGAGTATTCGGGAGATGTAGTGTAAGTGTCCGCGATGTACGCACTTCCAAACTGATCTGGGTAGGACAACATCTCCTGCGGTGGGGAGTAGTCGGGGTTGGCTACGTTCGGGTAGCCGGGATAGTTCATTGCCGATATCGCTGAATGAACCTATGGCTTGTGTGAAACGATGGTTTGATGGTTTGATGGTTTGATGGTTCGGTGGGAATATGTGTAGTGGTCAGCCCGAAGGCTAAAGTATAAAGAAGGTTGATGGATGACGGTAACCCGGTACGCTCACGGTAGGACCTTGCTTTATGGTGGTGGGAGCGACACGAGCCTCCTTCGTATATGTATCGACGATTCCAGAGCTGTCAGGAACCCAACTGGGCAACGGGCTATGCCTGGGTTGTGTGGCCGAGAGCCAGAAGCTCCGCTTTCCGAGCTTCCTGCGTCTCGCTTGTTAACTTCAGGGTAGGATAGTCGAGGGAGCATGCGGTTGAAACTTAAAACCGCAATTCCGCCGTTGATCTGTAATCCTCCTATACTAACATAGAAGGCCCATCCTCCCATTTCCGCGTTCCCCGTATGTATGCTCGACTAGGGTCCTTATTTCCACAGTAAGCACCTAAACGCTTTGCAAGTATGCGATTGTCGAACCATTAACTGCTCATATCGGTGCTGCCCGCTTGGAGGGGCAGCCATTCTCTCGTACAGTGGGGCCAGTCTCCCGTGCGCCGTTGATTCGTATACCTGCGTGGCACATGCGCGCGCCGACTCTGACATGCCGGTTCGCCGAACCCAGAGCTGCGGCACAGGGAAAACCCCCGGGCTGGCTTGACAATCCATCGAGCACTCAGTCTCAGATTACTCGCTGTACATTCATCTGCCGCCATATCACAGTAGGATTCGAGCGTCGTGCCCAATCTCAGGTGCTTGAGTTCTGTGAATAAATGACGGCAGTACTCAAGTGGACCCTATAGTCGAGCTTCAGTCTGCTAACGAGTCTGTCCTCGGTAGGGTTGCGTGTAAGCGAGTGGCTGCTGTGCTCTTATGTAATTCGCTGGTGATTGCTCCGGACAGTCAACTCCTCGAGGCGATCAACGGAACACAACGCCGATCAGGAACGCAAACCCCAGCTCTGCTTGAGGATCCGAGGGGATGGCATTCCTCATCGCCGATGCCTCCTACTGTCAAGTTGACACATACACCGCACTTTGGCGACGCAATCAGGACGTAGGACAGTCGCGTTGCAAAGCGTCGGTCGCTGGCCTCGCAGCGTCGTCCTTCGTTGTACCTTCAATACTGCGAACTGAGTCATCATGGGGTGATGGGTAACAAGCTCTGACTACCACCAGACTAAGCGGGCGTTCCCGCCGTATAGTAGTTCCCAAAAGAAAAAAAAGGTCTGTAAGGCTGGAGAAATGTTCTCGGGTCTGATACAATGGGGCGCGCGGACGGATGCTGTCGTACATCGTTGGTTTGCTTTGCACGTGTAGAGCTGCCAATTTTCGCGAGGCTGTGCCGTTCCGGTCCAGCGTGATAGTGGCGTGATCATCGTCTCATTCTGACCAAAGCAGCAATTTGACTTGGGCTTAGCAAGCGAATTCGCCCAGGCTTTGAATGTTTGGGTTACTTCGATAGTCTACCAATTCTGGCATGACAGCTTGAGTGGTGTTGTTCATCGATTCCTAGTGCTGGCTCTTCTGTTCGCACGAGGTCATCGGCGCGTTGTTCTGGCCGGACAAGTCCTCCACGAGACTGGAATTGCGCTTTCTCCACAGTTGGCATGCCTTGCGACACTGGAATCGCCGATGGGGCACGGCTGCCTCGTCGTCTGCCGCGTTTAACGCATCGAACTCAACCGCCGTTGACGTCGTTTCCGACCGTCCGCACGGAAATGTGAAGGGAGACTGGCTCATCCCCTTCAAATGGGAGCTCCCTGCCGATGGTGTTGGTCGAACATTGCGAGATGTCATGGTGATATGGGAAATTGAAGTTTTGCAGGGCGAGGCTTCTGAAGTCCATAGTGGGGCTGGTTTTAGCGCTATGAAAGGACAACCTCGGAGGATGCATTCAAAAAGATACGTTTATCTCACCAGCTCAAAACAGAGGGCATATTGCTCGCTTGTCTCGGACCGAGAGGCTTGCTGCAAGACCAAACATCATCTCAACAGTGATCACCACATCCCTTGTCTCTTGTCTGGCTATACGCCCAACCACAAATGCCAATCCCAAGCAACAGGCTGTAGATCAAGTATCGCCAGGCCGGATATTTGAAGCAGCGTGTGACTGCTCTTCCCAGCGTCTTGCATCCCTTCACCCATTTCTTGTTCACCTTAGCCTGCTTTTCAAGCTGCATCTGCTCCGGTTGTTGAGTCTCCTCTGGCTTCGGTCCCAATATCTCGGCATCTGCCCTTTTACCGAGAGGATGAGTGTGCGAGAAGCGCAATCTATAAGAACCATCGTTCTGCATTTCGGCTTTCCTCTCACGCTCGAATGCTGCCCTTTGCTCCTCCCTCCATCTCTGGAAGCGCCGCTCAAGCTCGCCACTTTTCTGCCATTGTTGAGTCCTAGAAAGGAGGACGGTCAATGCATTACCCTCACAACCCCTTAGCTCATCATAAAGACTCGGATCGATCTTGGTAAAGTCGACTTCGAGCAGTCGAAGCTGGCTTACAATGCGGCTCCATGGTGTCTTGGCTCCATCATCGCCGAGGACATTGGCGGGGTTTGGTAATGCAAGCCATCGCTTTATGTGCTCTAGAAACTCGAGTATGTTGCATGCTCGTCGATGCACCACCATATGACGTCTGAGGCAGTAAATTTCCAGCCGTTGGTCTGTATAGGTAGCTTCGTGCGTCACTCTTGTCGAGAGATCTTGTGTAATCCAACCCAAATCTCTGTAGACCCGGGGTTCCTAATCATCCCAGAGGCAACCTAGGACGTTCAACAACGCCACATCGTATTCAGAAAGCGAAGCCAGATCAAGGCCGTTCCTGGCCACTAACTCTCTGACCTCATCTGGCAGCGATATTTTTCTTTCAACGAGGAGCTGTAGCCGCGTGATGAGAAACATTGGCCCAAGCACATAGGGCAAAGCAGTGCTGAGCTGATAGAGCGGTTCCCCTGCGTACTTCGTAACGATACGGCGATACTCGGACATGCCTGTCACCCTGGATAATGGCACGCGTGGCTTGTGTGGCGGCATTCCTTTGTGGTATGTGGTACGAAGGCCATTCGAAATCCTTGGGTAGTCGTCGCAATCTGCACTCTCAATGGCAGAAATTTGGCCAACCCCTGATTTGGGTGCATACGTGATATGAGGTGAGCGAGGCAAGGGAGCCGGGTCAGATCCAGAGGAAGATGCCAAAGTTATACTGGGTACGCGGAATAAGCCGTCTGATTTCTGAGGCGACAGGACAGAGATGGACCATCTTCGTTGCGCTGGTGCTGGAGGTGAGACTGCGCGTCCTTTCCCCTTGTCCTGCTTGACGGGGAACTCTACAATCTCCACATGCTTCTGGACGACTTCAGCCACGCTTTGTTCGACAGGCGCGTAAAGTGGCACTGAATTTCCTTCTTGTTCAGGCAGAGTTGAATGTTCTAGTAAAGTTGAGGGGGCGTCAGCGTCCTCGGACGGAGGCGATGATGGCTCAGAGGTAGCTTCTGCGGTTGGTATTGGTGGTAAGGGCGAATCGGCAACCGGCTCTCGCGAAAGTGAAGTCACAGCAATATTGCCATCCTCATTCGGAGCTGTGGCATCTCCTGTCGACACTGCGGGCGCCTCACAATGAGGTTTTTCGACTGGCGGTTGGAGTGAAGCAGAAAGATCCCCTGTATCGTGCTTGAAAACACAATGTCAGAGCGTATCTCATCTGATCAACCAGTCAGTGCACTTACCAAGCGCGAATCACCCGTTAGCGAATGGATGGAGCCTCGGATCGATGTCGAGTCATCTCTTGTGCCTGATGCCGGAGGCGAGAGTGGAGTTTCCTTAGTGGAAGCAGCAAGGTCGTCGTTTTGTTGCTCGATGTCACCCATATTGCTGAGGATGATGTGATAGTTGATAGTGAATGTCGGTAGGTGATGTGCTGAAATGTGCAATGTTCGGTGTAATGATGTTGAGATGGTGTGGAGGGCGAAAATGTGTATTCTGTGCTTTTTGGATGGCTGAGGCAGGTACGAAACGAGCACGTTCAGGAAGGACATCTCGACACCAGACGATCTTGCGAGGAAGTAACAGTTGTAACATCCAAGCAAATGCAAAATTCATTGTTCTTCGTTTAGTGCTTTTGCGTCTTCCACAGCAGCTCTCGCAATCTTCTTCAGCATTGTCTTGAAATCAGCTTCTCGAAACTTGTCCCACCGATCTAGCCCTTCGCTCGAATCGATAGATAAAGTCTCATAGCCTTGCTTGATCACAACACTGACCTCCTCAGGACTAAAGTGCTTTCCTTTCTTGCCGTCTGCTAGTAGAGAGTGGTAATGCGAAGACACGTTCACCAAAATCTGCATTGCGCCAGAACTGCCCAGCCCAAATATATCTCTGAACTTTGTCAGGATGTCCCCTGTCTCGACAAGCTTGTAGAAGAGGTCGTCATAAGATGCTGGGTCCGGGAGGAAGTTCTCCCCGCTCGATAGAGCAAAGGCAAGGAGATTGACAAGAATGTCAATCATCTTGCTGGATTTGTAATTCGACTTGATGTCGCTCTCATACTGAGTCAGGAAGCGAAGGAACGACAAGAGCGTTCTCCAAAGCTCGGACCAATGGTATGCGATGCGAGTCTTTGTACGGCTGAGGTATGAAAGAAGGCGCAGCAGGATGCCAAGGGAGAGACTGTCTGGCGTCAGTTGGAGATTATGATAGTTTTCCGCGCACGTACATGTAAAAGTCGACATCGAGCCGTCGTCGCAGGTTGTGGTTGATGCCGTCGATCATGAGATCCAGAATGACAGCAGCCGGGACTCGGTCACCTGTGACCTGTGGCAAGAAAGGCTGTCTTTGGCGGCACATGCGGACGGACAACTTGCTGTCGTCACTACATAGCCGCTTGACAAGCTCTTTGTCTTCGACAAGTATCTGCAACATGAACAGACAGAGGTGTGTATACAGAGCAGATCTTGTAGATCTATGTGCATGCTGAAGCAGATACGAAGTCATGGACAAGTAAGCGTTGAACGGTGAGGGCGCTCCCTTTGTCGCTGCTGGTAGTGATGCTAGAGTGAAGCAAAACACCTTGTTCGCGTTGACAAAATCATACGTGGAGAGTAGCACGCCAATCTCAGGCCCTGGTAACGCGGAAAACAGCGATTTGGTCTCTTCCAGGTTTGGCGTGGGCGTCGTTGGCCGCGATCCTGGCGCAAGCACTCCCAACCCAATTGTTCGCAATGTCGAGCCCAGCGACCAAGCTTCTGGCATGTCGTCCTGGATGGCTACGTATACATCTCTTATGTCCTGACAAGTTGATCCAAAGCAAGTGATCATGTCTCGTATGATGGCATTGTTTACGAAGTCGTCCAATCGCAGTCTGTATGGATTCTGGAACTCAAATTTGTTGTAGTTGCTAAGGAGGCCGAGGAGGTACAATGCAGGTAGTACCTGAGCGCTATCCTCTGCGTCTTGAATGTATTTCATGAGCGAAGGGAATAGATCGCGGTGCGTGAAGTAGGATGGCAGAGCTGTGTGGAAGCCAGCTGCGGTTATGGAGAGGGTAGCTCGTACAGCTTTGCGTCGTAGGGCCACTGGGTCTGGTCAGCGCTGATAGCCGCTACAGGATCTTCTTGCGTACACGTGCGCCCGGTCCGTATCACTGCGTCTAGCGTGGCTATGAAGTCGGTCATGACGGCGTCTGCATCGTGTAGACCAGCAAGGACGGCGATAATGTCGGAGCTTGGATTGGTGTACTTCTTGGTCAAGGCGGCGTCTAGGAAGACTGTCAAGGTCTGGCCAGTGAGCCATTGGACGTTCTACGGGATTCGGCGTGTGCGTACCTCGAGGGCGATCTTGTCTGACGGCGGTTTGGCCTGCTTGACTCGTTGTATCGCGCGGCGGAAGAGCTGCTGGGAATGCGCCTGGAGATGCAGCATTTCGTCGGGAGACACGGAACCCAGTATGCGCTTCAGACCGGCTGAGTCTGGGCGGTGTAAGAAGAACTCCTGCCAGAAGCCCTCGGTGAGCTCGACGTCCTCGCCATCTTCCTGCATTGCCCGTCAGCCACACCACGACTCCGACCCCGAGTACGTGCATGCGCGTGCGCACCTTGAACAGCGTTTCGTAGAGGCTGATGATCTTGGGCTGGAACAGCTCAGGCCTTGACACCTGCGTCAGCGGTGAAGGCTCCATGGGGAAAGACAGGCTCAGCTCAGTTATAAGGAGCGAGCTTCGAGGTTGCGACAGGAGTGTTGAAGGACGGACATGTTGCAGAGCTTCCAAAACTAGGGTGGACCCTGAACCGAACGGCGATCAAACCCCCACACCCCACCAGCTCCATCATCAGTCACGTTTTTGAGCTCCGTATGCAACAGCAGCTGAACTCTTTGGAACTTCTTCCTCAACCCAGATTGGGAGAAAGACATAACAGTTCAATCATCGAAAGCCCCAAAACACTCCTTGGCTGGACAGCCACCCCTTGAACCCACCACAACTCGAGGCTCAAATCCTCATTTCGGCTACCCATACATTGACATCAACACGACCATGTCACAACCACCCCTCCTAGTCGGTATATCCGGCCCCTCGTCCTCAGGAAAAACCACGCTCTCCCGCTTACTCCGCGACATCTTCCCACCCAAGCACCTCACCATCCTGCACCTGGACGACTTCTACCTAACCGACGCCGAAATTCCCGTGAAAAACGGCGTCCAAGACTGGGACTGTCTTGAATCGCTCGACCTAGCCGGCCTAAGGTCAGCACTGCGGCACATCAAAGAGCACGGGCGCACTCCGGACTGGCTGGTCAGCAAGGAGGATCAGAATAGTGTGGGCGAGCATGGCGTCTCGGAGCGCGTGATGGAGGAGTTGAGGGGGGACATTGACTCGTTGATGACCGCTTACCCGGATTGGCGGGAGCGCCGCATTTGCATTGTTGATGGGTTTCTGTTGTTCAGCGAGGAGATGAAGGATGTGCGGGAGCTGTTCGATGTGCGTCTCTTTCTACGTACGAGCTACGAGACGGCCAAGAAGAGGAGGGAGGCGAGGAGTGGGTACGTCACGCTCGAGGGGTTCTGGGAGGATCCGCCGGGCTATGTGGATGAGATTGTGTGGCCAAACTATGTCAAGGATCACAGATTCTTGTTTGAAGGTGGGGATGTGGATGCTGAGCTGGATGAAGAGGTCTGCAAAGAGACGGATATCTACGGTATGCCGCGGGAAGCGGAGGGAGATATGGGAGTGTGTTTGAAGTGGGCTGTCAAGGTGTTGAGGGACGTGATCAAGGGACAATGACAATGCAATTAGGATAAAGTCATGTGCATTGCGCCGGACGCCGTAGCTTGGCTGTAGGTCAAAGCAGGCCAAAGACCCACCACCGGAGCACCCTAATCCGACATATGCAAGAGTAGCGATACAGATTCATGAAACAGCGGGGGAAAACAATACGCTCAGATACTGCTCTTGACCTTGTCGATGTACGCCTGCCCAGGGCTCTCATAGACGGAAGAGAAGAAAGCGTTGACTTGGGGCTCCTTCGAAAGCCATGTTGTCATCCCGCTAAGCTCCTCACGAAGGCGATTGACCGCCTGGATGTCCATGTTGGTTTGAGCGATGAGCTCAGGCATTGATACTATAAGTAGGTTAGTGGGTTCAAAAGCTGGAGATGCTGAGCGTTGGCCTACCAAAGAGGCGCAGAAGGTGCTCGCCGCCGTAGATGTCCGCTAGCGACTTGCCAGCGAGGTCATTCGTTGGCTGCTCAGCTTGAGTGGTAATGTCGTAGAACTGCTCGCGCTCGAATCGGTAAAGGAGAAGTCGCCCGAGGCTCTTGTTGAAGTACTCTTTCAGGCCTTGGACTATCTCTTCGAGGATGTCGGTTTCGGTACTGTTGCGATTGCCTGTTGATGTTGCAGATGCGAAGTATTCGTCCAGAATGACGGCTGCAGGCTTGCTCGATGGAAGCTGAACGAGCTGCAGGTTCTTGGTGATATTTTCCCAGTCATCGACAAGAAGGCTCTTCAAACGATCTGGCATATAGATGCGCACAGCGCGTTTATTCTGAAAAACCTCCTCCAGTGGGGTTGTTAGCATCGTGTTGGGTTGTGAGGAGCGACCAGTCAATTTAGTGTCACTCTATTTAGGGCAGACGTACCTTTTCGAGGTCCTGGTCACGCATGCGCTTTTGACCACGAGGTGGGGCAGAAACAGAAGTCTGGCGCTCTTCACTCCCTCGAGTCGAGCCCTGGGCCTTCTTCTTAGTAGGTGGCGGTTGCGCCCGAGCGGCACGCTGTGCCTGGAGCATCTCGTGCCTCAAGTTGTTTGCCAACTCTCGGTTCTCCGGGGTGAGCTTACGCAGACGATCTTCGGGCACCCAGTCGTCCCAGCTGGCTGATCGTCAGTAAGAACAGATTGAAGGAAAGTGGCAGTTATTTGAGACGGAGTGAAGTGTTGGTGTAGGTGGTGGACGTGTTGGCTCGCCGTGACGTCGAAGTGGTCGACCTCGAGGTTGCAGTGAGCGAGGGGCGACTATAACTTCCAAGGGTCGAGGCCGCCAAACCGAAGCCTTGAGGGCAAACGCAAAGTCGAAAAGATCAAAGTACATACGTGTTCTTCCATCCCTTGTAGTGGACCTTGTACTGGAAGCCAGTCTTCTTGTCGTCACCCTCGTTCGGCTTCACATCAGTGACCTTGGCCTCATAGAGCAGCTCATGGTGGAAGCAGAAAACTTTCTCATCTTTGCGATACGATGCTTCAGCGGCTGGTGCGGGTGCCATAGTTGCGGTGCTAGGCCAAACTTTGGAGGTTGGTGTTTGGGTCGGCGAGGCAATCAAGTCGGCAAGAAAGGGTGAAGTTGGCGGCTGCACCACGTTTTGCACACTGTTGCCTTTTCACTGGGCCGCACAGCGCGTTCCAACACAACAGATATCAATAATGATCTCTCGTGAGATACCCTTCCAGCTGGAGTCAGCTCACGATGAGTGAAGAGGGGTCTGTTCGCCGTGGTGTTGCAGTGGCCATCTCACGGCTTTTCGCGCACAGACGAAAACGCGCCGACGCGCTTCACCAAGCACGCTCAGCCCTACGCGTGTCTCCACTACTCTCTCGTCATCACTGGCGCGCCGCGTGCGTGTTCGAGCCAAGACCTCCTCACGACTGACAACCACGGTCGCAACGATGCCCTCACAGGAGGCTAAGCTGCTGGGCGACTTCCTCCTCGCTCCCGCACCCCTACGCGATTTCATGACACTGCGCCAATTCACCGACATCTTTCCTAGAAGCCATCGTGAGAACCCAGCCGTCCAAGACCTGTACCGGGAGCTTCATCGTCTTCGCGAAGCCGATATCGAGGTCGTACGCGATGACATTACCAAGGAGGTGAAGCGGTCAAAGCAGTTGAGACGAGCTTATGCACAAGAGAAGCGGCAGATGGATGATGCGCACGTCGCAGGCATGGACCCAGTCGCTCTCCAGACGGAAGAAGAGGTATGCTCTCCATGTCATGCCACGGTAGCTTCGGCTTACCATATCGATAGCTCTCTGGTCATGGGCGCAAGTCACCGCACACGCTGCAGACAGTCCACTCCAGCATCGAACACGCATGCCAGAGCCTCGAAGCACAGATCGCAGAGATGGAAGAAGAGAGCCGGCGAACCCTAGCCGAAGTTCAAGAAGCTGTTGGTGCCCTCAGTGATCTGCGGCATGGTCGCTTCGCACAATCAGCCAGCGGTGAAGACATCGGAGACGAAGTGCTGTCCGCGCTGCAAAGACTGGAAGCAGTATGCACAAATCCCGCAGGCTGAAGCAAGAGCGACTTGATCCATATCCATTTTGGGCAACCCTGGAAGCACCGCTCTAAACTGGTCGTTGCACCTCGGTAACCTCGCGCTTAGACGGCTTGCGCATTGTCCTCTCGACCCACAGCCTACAAGTCTATACGTCTTCATGGATAGGCGCTGTCCAGACAACCAAACTGCTCAACCCACGGCCTCCAGATCTTGTGTGATAGCTCGTAGAGCCTGATCTAGTGGCTCCAGCTCACACCTAAAGCTACCCTTCGCACTTCACGTTACTGGTACTCCGTCGAAGAGCAGCACGTTTCTCGAGTCCTTGAAGTCTCGAGTCCTTGAAGTAAAACGAGGCCAGAATCGAGTTACTAGGATCTGGGGTTGTTGTGAAGACATCCGGTAGCACATCTGGGGTAATGTCATCTGATTGGCTACGCATTGCACGGCAATCAAAATAGATGAACAACCCCAATATCTGCGAGCATAACGCTCAGTCGATCGATCCCATTCGAAATGTGTCTACAATGCTCAACGTGTTCATTCCGTAAAGTATATCAATACTCATCATCCGCTGCGCCGCTGGCAGGTGCAAAGTATCATGCCTTGACAGGTTCTCAACATGCACTTCACAGCCTTCCTTACTCTCCTTTCCTCTGTATCAATCTCCATCCCGCTCGCGTCTGCACAGCTCATCACAGCAGACAACCACTCCTTCGGCGGCGTCAATTACCCACTCTTGCAGTACTTTACACCGAAACATCGAGATGAAACCATCAACGCCATCGTGAAAAGCAAGGCGAGGGTCATAAGACTCTTCATCCGTCCAGACAGCCATCACACCGATCCGGAGCCTAAGTTGGGAGAGTTTGACAAGTCTCTGCTCGACCAGCTTGATGATACGCTTGCAGCTGTCCACCGTATTTCTAAAGGCCAAACCAAAGTCATCATCGCACCGCACGACGCGCATGCGCTTCGTGGCTCGAACGATGTGCCGTGTGACGCGTACTGCGAGAAGATAGGTGGTGCTTTTCTGGATTTCTATAGTAGTGAAGAGCTCCGTGCGATCTACAAGACACGTCTGGAGGTCTTCTTTAAGCATTACCCGTCTAAGAACTTTGGGGGAAGGCCTTGGAGTGAACTTTCCGAAGTTATCATGGTATGTACCACCGTCAGTTTATTTGTTCGTTTGTCTAAAGCCCGGAATTGTAGCTAAACTGTCCCTCCTCGCTTCACTGATCATACCGTGTAGGGCGTCGACATCCAAAACCAGCCATTCAGCGGTATCTGGCCTATCCCGTCCGGCGAATCCTGGCTCTGCGATATCGCCACATATCTGAAGTTCAAAGTCGGACTCGACAGCTCCAACATCGCCGTCATAAGCGGCGGCGTCTCCGGACTGCAGAGTCCTGGAGGTATCCAGAATTTTCCTGACAGCGTGTTTGACTGTCCTGCAATCGACGTAATTGGAATCCATGGCCAGTTCGCTCAAGAAGAGCATGCTACAGCAGGAACACCGTGGGCTCAGATGTTCATCCCTGGAAACACCCTAACCGCGCGAGCCCAGGGCAAACAAGGCAAACGAAAGCTACTCCTTGTCGAAGAATGGGAGTACGTGCACACACCATTCGGCCTTGAGCACAAGAAGGAAGCCATCTTCGACCAAGGAAACGCGCTGAACTTGCGAGGCATACCATGGGTAACCCCCCTCTCCTTCCACCCAGCTTCCCCAAACTAACAAGCTAGCAGATCTACTCGCACCTCTCCTCAAAGAACGAATCCACAACCACCATGATCAACCCCCTACGCCCCGAACACGGCTCCTTCACCGCCCTAACCTCCATCCTTCACCGCGCACACACAACCCGCAGTAATTCCAACTGGACCGCGTACCTCCCAGCCCCGCACCTCGCATTAACAACCACCACCCTCCCCCCACTAAACCCCTACATCCCACCCACCAGCCCCTGCGTCTTCGGCTGCGCAGGCCACCTCTGTTCCGGCGCCGACGGCTGCACTCCGAACCTCATATGCAAAAACAGCATCTGCGAACCCAACAGCGAAACGCAACCCGGAAAGCCAGGAGACACATGCAACAGCCGCAAAAAATGCCAACCGCATCTCCGCTGCGGGAGAGAAGGAGTATGCCAAGCGTGTTCATCGCTTCCCACGACACGCCATACCAGCAGTGTGCACCGCATCCGCGCAAACGACGTAAGAGGCACCTGTTCCGCACCCGGCCTGACGATCCCTCCATCACCCACGCACCCGCTCTGTCTCCCCCCCGGCCCGCTCCCCTGCGAATCCGCAGCCCACTGCAACGCCGCTGAGCACTGTTCCTGGGGCACCTGTACGGCTTGTTCGGCCACGGATGCGTGTCTGGGTGCGCCGTGCTCGCGCGGTCAGGCGTGTAAAACGGGGTTTTGTAATAAGTACGGGCGTTGCGATTATGCGGGGCAGAGGGAGGTGGTGTTTGGGCCGGGGGTGCGGGGACGGTGGAAGAATGGTAGGGTTGATGGGGTGCCGAGTGGACATGAGAGGGGGCCGGCGAGGGTTAGGGATGAGGCGATGCGGGTTGTTATTTCTGAAGAGGGGCCAGTTAGGACAGGGGTGGTGGGGGATGTTTCTGAAGCGAATGGGAAGTAAGTAGTGGATGTGGTGTGGGAGAGGAGGGGACTTGTTGTGTGGAACTTTGTATTTCGTTCTGGGGTATCTAATTCCTCAGGAAACTCTTCCTCCCTTCCTTCCGCTGTCTATTCGCTTTCATGTACGCTTAGTCGAATTACACCAAAGTGCAGCACTGCCAGCCTACTACCTCCAATGGCGCTTGGGTATCATTTCGCCGCTGCGTGGTTTCGCTCCTGGCTATGTATATCTGGGTCATTTCGCCGTTGCGTGGTTCCACTCTTGGCTATGTATATTTGGGTCCTTTCTGGCCGTCGCTAGAATGTGCGGACAGCTTCTTCGTGGGCCAAGCTGGCTCAGAATCTCAACACTCCATCCGCCCTCGACATCTGTGTGCGACAGGTCTTATCCGTTTGCCGTCATGTGCTTCAGAAGAGACTCGTTGTCCTCGATGAGCTTGTCGAGAAAGTTGGCAGCCTCGGTGAGTACGCTGCTCTTGCTCAGCCCCCCGTTTCGTATCTCAGGCACGAGGTCGTGCAGATCGTCAAAACCTCGCTTGATCAGGTTGCGCCGTTTCTGCTCGGAGAGGATGTGGTTGCTGCGCTTTTGTGCCTCGCTCAGGTTCTCGCGTTGCAGCTTTTGGGCTGCTGCAGAGGCTCGCTTCTTCTTGTTGTCTTCGGCGGTGGACGACTTCTTTGCCTTGGCCACTCTTGTGCCTAGCGCTGTTTTGCGTATGTTCTCCTTCTTCATCTGCATGCTCTTCTTGCGCTTCTTCGCCGGCTGATCATCGTCGGCAGAGCTGGTCTCTTCTGACTCGTCCTCGCTTTCGTCTTCGGCTGGGGTCGAGCGGGTTTGTCCGGTGGTTTCGGGGATGTTGGGATGCGGTATGTCTGGGATGAACGTCTGAGAATGGCGCATGTCGCGCATCAGGCGCCGCGTTACTTGTTCTTCGGACTCCTGATGTGGTGCGGAGAAGCCTGCAGGGTTGCTGAAGGAGTCGTCTGTGCCGAACGTGTATGTCCTCTTCAGGCTCGGGCCGTGCAATACTGGCCCAAACTCGGCCTCGTGCCGCCGATGTGCATCACTTCTGGCCCACTGTGCGGCGAGCTGTGCGTCGAGGGTGTTGTTTGGTATGCTGTGGCGGTCTGGGCGTGGATTGCTGCTCAACGAGGCCATGTCGTGGAAGCTGTGTGAGGGGTGAGTTGTGTAGGGGGGGTGTTGGGAGTTGTTGAAGAGGGTGGATGCAGCCTGCAGGTCGTCGTGGGTGGTGGCCATGTGGTCCATGTGGTGGGTGTGGGGGGCGAACATGTTGTCGTTGAGGAAGCCATGGTGCAGCTGTGCCTGGTCGGGGATGGTGGCGGAGACTCCATGGACGGTGGCGGGGGTGATGAAGGTCCAGTCGGCGAAGTCGTTGCCAGCGAGCTTTGTGTCTGCGTTGGAGGCAAAGGGCTGTGCGTCGGGGAGGTGGAAGGGGTCGGTGTTGGAGAAGAAGTCGGCGAGCGACTGGTTTTCCATGTCGCTGAGCAGCGACTGGCCGTGGTTGTCGAGGGGCGTCGACGAGCCATGGAAGAAGTCGTTGCTGAAGGTGTCTGGCGGCGGGATTAGCACAGGCGCGTGGCAAGCAGTGCAAGCAGTGCAAGCAGTGCAAGCAGTGCAAGCGGTGCAGGCTGGACGTACAGCCAAATGGCGGCGGGTCTTTGTCGCCCATGGCTGCGCGAGGGAGGCCTCTAGCCGGAGCGCGCTCGAACCGTGCGGACGGAGGGTGCGAAAGAGTCTCCAGCTTGGCGGCTTGCAGCTGTCGCCGGGGAAAATGGGGACACGAAGCGCTCGAGACGGCGAGGGCGAGGGCGACTGCGGCTGTGAGTGGCTCGCGGGCTTCGTCGACAGCGGTTGTTGAGAGCTGCGGCGCGCGCAGTGACGTGCAGTGCAGCGGGCCTACTCTGTGCCTCTACTGCCTACGTGCATGGGCGCGCGCGAGCTGGATGCGGTATTGCGAGAAGCAGTGATATGCAGTCGCTACTCGTAGCACACATCGCCAACTAACCAGCCCTGCGCTGCTCGACGGGGGTCTGCGCACAGCAAAACCGTGACGGTGGGGAAGAGTGAAGGTGTCGCGCGCCCGTCACGCCCTGCTCTGTCTTCACATGCCAGCGCCGTCCATCTCTGCTCGGCATGTGTCGGCTCGGCTGCAGCTGCCGCCAAGCAAGCCGGCTACCCCAGATTTCCACTTCCAGCACCGTCACACACTCCACACCCGTGAATCCCCCCGTCTCTCCCGTCTCTCCCGTCTCTCCCATCACCCTTGCATGTCACTCGCAGCCATCACGAGGAGCCCCCATCACCTGCTTCCCACCGCACCCCTCACTGCCTGCCCTACTTGACACGCCTGTCTCGGCCTCGATGTGGTCGTAATCCCCGTGCTCCTGTTGTGTGCATCGCTCGTGCTCTAAAGCAGTATCTGCTCCGCGAACCTGTCGATCCTCGCGAAGCCATGCATGCACTTGACAACTACCTCGGACTAGCTTCCGTCTCGTTCCCTTAACCTCACGCTTGCTGCCGTTGCCCACCAGGACATCACCTGTACAGGAGCCCCTGTAGCTCTCGCCATTCGCCGTAATGGCACGCCAACCTGGCCCTGTTGCACATCTGCGCCTTGCGAAACCGTAAGATCCAACTGTACACTCGGCATCTCCGGTACCCATGCTGATGTCCGTCACCCAGGCTCACCACGGCTTACGTATTGGGCTTGCTGTCGAGCACCACTCCGCGCCTTGCGAGGATTCTGTTCTTGTTCGCCAAGGGCGAATTGACTGTCCGAGCTGCATGGCTGCAGGTGGGTGAAATCTCCTACAATATCATGCCCAGTACGATCCAAGTCACTGCAGTCTGCGTGCTAGACTGACGGCAATTCAAAAGACCTTCTATACCCTTCGCGAGGCCTTTGCCTTTCACCGCTTCCCCACATTTTGCGCTGCTCTTGTGGGTGGATCGACACTTCTCCAGATCCCGCTCAAAGCCTTGCTCATCACTGTTCTGCCTCGGCTCAGACCAAACCCAAAGTCGTTTGACCGGTGGATTGCCGGACGGCTCGCCAGGTTCTCCGCAGCGCTCATCTCGGCATCATTCTCCTTCAAGTTGCTGAACAGTGCTCCTACCAACTACGTTCCGTCCACCTTACCAAATGCACCATCAAGCTTTACCAAGACTGAGCTTGGCCCGTTTGATGAGCCTCCAGAGCCACATACAGCAGAGTCAGAGGATGCACTGCCACTTACAAGACCCGATCTTGCTGGAAGAACTTTGGATTTGACCCTCTTCGCGGTCATACGAGCTCTAGACGTCGCGGTATGCACTACCACCGCCTCCCTCCGACCCTCATCTCGACTACGTCGCGCTGCCAGTAAGCTGCCCACTCCCCTCTTCTGTTTGTCGGCAGCCACAATCATGTGGTCCTGGGTCTACAGTCCTAGCCGTCTCCCGCAAAACTACAATGCGTGGATATCGGCCGCTGCAGAATTGGACCACCGTCTCGTGCTCGCGCTTCGGCACGCCAGGTATGGTACTTTTCAATATGGCAAAGACACCGGCATGGCCCCTCTTCTCGGCTCAATGGCCCGCGACTATGGCATGCCGGAAGAAGCTGGTGATCCTGCGAGAACTGTGCCGGTGCCATGTGAGCTGGTGCACATGGGCTGCGGAAAGAACTGTGAAAAGCATGCGCTGTGGCGTTTCTGGCGTGGCTGGGCGTTTGCGGCGAAGATGTACTTCCCACTGCAGCTCTTTGTCCTGGCGAGACACGTAAGCAAAGCTGGACGGCCTGGATATCGATTCGCTGGCCTGACTCAACACACGTTGACGGGAGCCTTCAAAGACACTGCCAGACGTTCATCATTCCTTGGTGCGTTTGTCGCGCTTTTCTACTATGGCGTCTGCCTCTCGCGTACCCGTCTTGGACCAAGGATCTTCTCGCCCAAGACCGTAACGCCGCAGATGTGGGATTCAGGGCTGTGTGTATTGAGTGGGTGTCTATTGTGTGGTTTCAGCATACTGGTGGAGGAGTCGAAGAGGCGTCTCGAGATTCTGCTCTTTGTATTGCCCCGAGCTGCAGCTACATGGCTTCCTCGCCGATATCTGCCTCAACACCGCTGGAAAGAGCATTTAGCGTTTGCGCTCAGTGCTGCCGTGGTAATGACTGCGGCGCAGGACGACCACAGACGCGTGCGGGGTGTGTTTGGTAGGGTGCTGCACAAGGCTTTGGAGGTCAATTGAAGGATGATGTCCCCGGATGATTGACAGCGCCAGTGAGCTGAGTGCACGGATGGGGAAATCAGAACATGATCTCACCGCGCCGTTCCTACAACCTCTCACGTTGGACAAGGAGCAGATGTAGCAGCTGCAATCCTTGGTTATTCAGATAGGCATCGATGCCCAAAATCAGCAGAGCATTCTGCAGTGTCAGTAGTCTCCAGCAAAGCAATGAAACACCCTCTCCCCCCTTGAATCCTGACGCAGCTCTTCTCGCAACACCCTCTACATCCCTCCTTCCCAGCAATCCATCCTCCCAATCCAAAAATCACGATCGGCATCCCATCACAAACAACCGAACCACAGCACGACCACCTCTTCGCAACGCCACACCCGTCCCGCCCAACCCCTCACTCAACAGCACCCACCCTGCGCTGCACCCCTGCATAAGCGCACACGACCCGCTCGAACTACAGATGTGTAATTTCCCACGCGGCCCCAACACGAAAAAGAGAACCTACACGCAGACAACTTAGTAACATAAAACGCGTAAGCAACCTCGACACGCACAGACGCCGCCTTCGCATCGAACTCATTAAACTATCCGCGCCGTTCGCAGTCGCGCGTACACTAGATGCGTACTAGGTGGGTAGAGATGGAGAGCGGTACAAACGGCGGACGGTACCTGGATAGATACTGTCGCTAATCAATGCAGGGAGCTATTTCGGGCACAGACGGCCATGGTCTGGCCCTGGTGCCAAGAGATGGGTAACGCGCCGGCATTGGGCGGTACGGGGTGTGTAGCGATGAGATACGAGGGGGGTTGAAATCGAATGGCGATCGATGGTGGTAGTCTACTTATTCTGCGTTCTGGTCTTTTGGGGTTCAGGTGGTGGGGTTCCGTTGTTTTGCGATGCGTGGGTGCGTGGATTGTGTGCATGTGTACACGTTTTGTAGGTTGATTAGATGGGATGGGATAGCATAGCATAGTGCACTGAGATTTCAAATTGATACCTGGACAGCATTGTAGGTACGACACGGTATGGCACAGAAGTACATTTGTAAAGCAGAGTATTCACCCAGCGAGCAAAACACCCCTCCCGTCTCTCAGATGAATGACTCATCTATATAATAATTACGACAAAACCATCTCGCGCCGCAGGCGCCTGCACCCCCTGTAAGGGGCACCGTTTGACTCTGTTAGGTACCCTCTACCTCCTATTCAATTTTTAGCTATTAATATTGCCTGTACGCCTTGCTGTTGCTATGCAAAGTTAATGTTTTCTGTCTACCAT
The DNA here is from genome assembly GCA_004335155.1 of Ascochyta viciae. NCBI lineage: Eukaryota > Fungi > Ascomycota > Dothideomycetes > Pleosporales > Didymellaceae > Ascochyta > Ascochyta viciae. The sequence goes on from SATY01000376.1 coordinate 23,153, forward strand.
GTCCGTGCGCGTGATGCACGGATTCGCGTGATGCACGCGATCACCAAAATACACCAATCTCCTCGATACCACAACTCAACGCCACAATGTCAATAGAGGCTGCCCTTGCAGAGATAGATGCTCTAAAGCCAGGCGAACAATTCACGTATATAGCAGTTGCAAAAAAACATAGTGTTGTAAGATCTACGTTGTCGCGAAGGCACTAAGCCATTTGCGCAGCTCCTATCAACAAGAACATTAACTAGCAACAGTTAACGCCACAATAGGAGATAGAGCTTGTAAAGTACATAGAATTGCTTACTACCTGTTACTTACTACCTACACAAGAGATGATCCAGAACTTTGCGTTACTAATAGCCTAAAATCTAGTCTCTAAGAGCTGGGTTACGCGCTTCATTAACAAGTACTCTATCTATCTCATCTCGCGTTACTTAACTAGGATAGATTGCCAATGTCACAACGCAGATTCCTACAATAAATACAAGCTCTATTTTAAACTGCTATAGCACAAAATCTCTAAATACTCTATTAAGAGTTGCTACACATACAATATAGATAAGAAGAGCTTTATAATTAGGGTTACAGGTAGAATAAAACACGTCTTTAGTAAGCGTATGTAGATAAAGAGAGAGGTTAAATTATCTATCTAAGATAGTAATTAGGATTAGTAGACGCTTATAGCATGTGTATATGCTAATAGATTAGTAGTGCTGCTAGGCCTTATCTATAAGTCCTCTAAAAACACCATCAAATTAGGCTAGGTAGCTGAAATTAAACTAGGGGTACACTCTGTAATAGTTACATTATCTGCCTTAGGGTGGTTAAATAGGGATATAGGCCTTGCCTAGCTTAAACAGGTGTTTGATCGCTACACTAAGGACAAGGCACAAAGCTAATAGTAGCTATTAATCTTAGATAGCTATAGATTACACGTTACAATAGATTTTATTAACTATTATAATAATAACAGGATACTCCTAGCTGTGTTACCTCCTTACTTAACTTAGATGCTTTAACTACTTAATGTAGTGCTGTTTAAACCTCTATTAACAGCATACTTAAAAGCACTCACAACGTAGATCTATAAGTCTTAAAATAAGTTATTAATTACAAGAGCAGACTTCTTTTAACTATTCTAGTAGGCGTAGGTAAGTAGCTTTATAGAAAAGCTAATACTTAAGTCCTTTAAGGCAATAGGTATAGAACTACTTAAACCTAATGTTATCCTCTGCCACTTTGTTAAAACACTAGAGACCTTAGATTAGATAAGAGCTTATCCTCTGTTTATAGTAATAAAGATTAGCTTAAAATAGAGTTGTTGTTGCAGCGTGTTACTAAAGATTAGAGCAGCAGTAACGCTAAAAAGATAAGACAATCAATCTACTACATCTTAGTTAAAGCCTCACTTCTCTAACACAAGACAGATAGCCTTAAAAAGACATTAAAGACGCAGAAGAAGCACAAGAAAAAGAATAAAACCTTAGATCTACAACAATAGAAGGAATACTATAGTAGTGCTGTGTTTTAGTCTCCTTTAAAAGTAAGAGAAGCACGCTTCCGTGAAAGGATAAAACAACAAGAGGAGAGAGAGGAGAGGCTTAGAAAAGCGACTAATAAGAAAGTAGCAGCCGCTAAGAAGCTTGTTAAGGAGAAGGAGAAGGAGGAGAAGCGTGTGGCGAGAGAGGTGGCTAAGGAGGTGCAAGAGAAGGAGAAGGCTAAGGCAGCAATCTAAAAAGCTAAACAGCAGGCTAAAAAGCAACATTAATAATAAGAGCGCAACACTGCAAAAGCTACATAACTATCCTAAAAGGGGAAGAGAAAAGCTTTACAAGCAACCTAGCTAAAAAAGCGTTAAAAACGTAGTTAAAATAGTGATGTTAGTAATAGTAGTCCTGCAGCGCGGCCTCTATCTCCTCTACCTAAAACCACAACACGTGGCCGCAATGTTAGACTACTAGCAAAATTCAAATAGTAGATCTTTTTTGTAAGCAATTAATTACTACTACACCTTAGTTTCTTGTAATAATAGCTGTTGTGGGTGGCTTAATAGCCTCACCCTGTTTTGGTGTGATTTGGTGCTGGCGTGCATCACGCGAATCTGTGCATCACGCGCACAGACATAGTATACACTTGTAGTGTTAAGCTCTACTCTTGCCTTACTACTCTTAGGCTGCTACTTTTTCTGTCTAGCAATACTAGAAAACTCTTCTTAGGGTTCTATACCTATACCTATACACCTATATAGGCACCTATATAGGTTATATAAGATTTATGCAACATCTTTACAGGTTCTATCTTTCCTTAAAAAGGTTTACTAACATGCCTTGCCTCCTTATAACACTAGATTTTAATCCTATTATTAGCTAGCTATTATCTCTTGTGTACTGCTTCTGTTACAAGCTGTGTAAGGCGTCTAAAAAGTTCTATTACAACTATATAAGAGGCTTTTACTAGCTCTATCTAGACTGTAGTTCTATTTATTCCCTTACTTCTAGGTTGTGTACTGCTAGTTACTAATGTTATTCCTTAGAGGGCTTGTTCTGCCTATGCACGCGCTTAAAGAAACTCCTCTCTTATCTAGCTAAGCCCCTTACAGAGGCCTTAATTAAAAGATTTAAAAAGCTGTAACCTAACTCTAAGCGCTAGTACACCTAACCTTAGTAGCTATATACTATCTACTTCTACAGGCAATAAATATAGCAATAATATGTTTAAAGAACTTAAGGTTCTACTAGATGTCTCTATAGGCAACAAATATAGTAATAATGTATTTAAAGACCTTATAGGACTACTAGATGCCCCTGCTATTACTACATAGTGCCCTTTAATACTCCTTTTAAAGCGCCTCTATAATAGTACCTATTTTAATATTAAAACCCTAGAGACTATGTGCACTTAATATAAGGTGTACTATTAAGTAGAGGAAAGGCATAGTAGTTTGCTTATAAGCGCCCTATTATTTAACTTCTATTGCCTTAACAGGGATATTTAACTCTTAGCCTTTTAGCTACTTCCGCGTTTCCTATATAGGCTGCTTAACAATCTTAATCCTCCTGCCTAGGCGTTTTAAAGGCATATATGCGCCTATAACTCTACCTTTGTATTTGTCTCCTTAAAGTGCTCTATAGAAGATTGCAGATTATGTTTAGGTATTTAGATCTTCTAGATACACAGTGCCTTATACTATTAGAGCAGGCCTATTAAGCCTTCTAAAGGCTAGCTACTATAGTATGCATAGCTGTACTTTTACAACCTATAGTATGCTATAGCAACCTATTAGTAGCTTAATACCTAGCTTAATCTTACAACCTTTTAGGGGCTTATGCAGATACTATATAAGATCTGCAACCTATATATATTAATATACCTTATAGCTTAGGAACAGCTAAACTAGGCAGCAGCTACTACTGTAGAAAGAGTAGAGGTAGTCCTTATAAGCAACCTTACTATTGCCCTTTAGACTAGTGTAGACTATTGCAGAGAGAATATACCTACTAGTAACAAGATTGCAGTTATCCTCTCTAACACTGCTACTGTAGAAACATCCTATCCTGTAGTACTTATAGCTTAAAACTTATCTACGCTGTATACTATAAGTGCTGTACACCTATTATACATGTCTTTACACTATGTTTTAATATTCTCTTAAGATAACTATAGGTAGTCCCCTAGCCTTGCGCTGCTTAATTAGGAATATAGTTGTGTGTAGGAACACGTTACATAGTAGTAGTACTATTAGTACTACCTACATCCTTACTCTAGGTAAACTACAGTTCCTTTCTAGTTTTACTAGCTCTTTTAGCAGTATATTGTAGATGTATAAGCTATTTGTAATTAGGTTTAGCTTGCCTTTATCTATAAGAACTAGTGTATAATCTAAGTAGAGCTATATAGCAGTGTTGCAGATGCCCTTATATATAGTAATCTAGATAACTAAGGCACATAGGCTTAAATTAGTTATTAAACAGTTCTTCTCTTATTCTATATTAGTAGTTCCTACTTTGTAAGTTAGTGTTACTAAGACTCTATAGCTATTGTCTATTAGTACAAGCATCCTACACTGTTTATTACCTTTACTACAAGCTTATACTAGTAGGAAGTTAACTATAAGCTCTGCGCAGAGAAGACAGGTCTTAATAGGCCTAACCTTATCTCCTATACATTTTAGCTAAAGGTTAAGGAACTACTTTGCAATGTCTAGCGTAGCTTGTTTAGAGTGCACCTTAGTTATATTTACACTATTAAGTACTAGAAACAAGGCCTACTACACATGCACCTGCTCCTGTTCCTAACACCTAATAAATACAAGGCGTTTACTAATTCTATATACATTAATTAGAACATATATGCAGAGATCCCTACAGAGAAAAAGAATTCTAATAGGCTTCTTACTAACATTGTATAGATGTTTATGCTCTATAGGCTATATAGTAAGCATAACCTTATAGCTCTCTACATAGTTACACAGTCTAATAGGCTTCTACTGCAGTGCTTAAAGAAGTTCCTAAAGCTATATAGTCCTACTACAGTTATTTATAAGAATAGGTACCCTAAGTACTAGCATTAAAATAATAGCTAAACCTTAACTGTCTAGTGCAAGGGGCGCTATATAGAACTAGATAACTCTTAGGTTATACTATACAGTCTATATCTCCTGCTTAAGTACTAGGCGCATATTAATACTAAGGTGTATAGAACTATTTATGCAATTAAGTATATGCATAAGTACATCTATAAGAGCACTAATAGAGCCTTACTAACAGTTACAGAAGACAACAAAGTCTAGTAGTACCTAAATAAACATTATATTAGTCTATTTAAGGCAGTATAAAGGTTGTTTAAGTTCCTTATACATAATAAGTACCTATATATTAAGCACCTTATAGTACACCTTCTAGACTAGCAACTAGTTTCTTAGCCTAAGACTATAATAGAGGCAGAGGTTTAGGCACGCCTTAACCGTTCTGCAAGCACTCTTACAGCGTTTTTTAACTATAATACAGCCTCTACCCTTAGCTATAACCTTATCTATTAGGATTTCCCTACCTAATTTGTGTTTAACAAGGCTACTTAGACCTAGCACAAGCGCTAATAGAGTACTGCAATTAGCTATATATACTTTTGCAATCTATTATAAGAGGAGCAGTACTACCTATAGTTGCTGCTTACTATTATTTAGGGTTCTAGGTTGTTTAAAGACCTATGCACTGTTAATAGCAAAGTCTATTCTACCTTTTAAGCTACTGCTGTAGCCTGTAGTCTCCTTGCATATAATAGTAACTAGCTTGCCTATTTCTATAATACAGTTATCTTTGCTTTAGGTTAGGCCCTATAGTACTTTTTTGTTTCTACTCTACTAAACAGGCCCCTTACAGACCTTGTAGCAATATAGACAACATTCTAAGAAGACCTATGCAACAACCTTCTAGAGGCTACAGCTGCTCTTTCTATCTCCTCTAATCTCTAGGCGTACCTTAACTACAGGCTGTTCCTTGTGCAGGGGATGCTTATAGAGTTAAATAAGAGGCTTATAGACTTTAAGCTGCCTCTCTGCTAGCATAACTAGGATTTGTAGGCTAGCAACCTACTCCTTATAGCTAAACTAGACTATAAGGCCCTTAAACAGGATAGAGTATTCCTTAATATAAATAAAGACCTTAACTCTAACTAGCGTGCTGTATTTAATATAGTAGTTAACGCTATTTGTAATATGCTTAGCACAGCTTATTTCTTTGTTTAAAGACCTATAGAGACAGAGAAAACCTTTCTCTAGCGTTGTTTATATGTGTACTATTGCTTACAGAGCTATATTATGCTATGCATAGCCTCCTCTAGTATTGCAGCTATATTACTACCTAGTAGTTAGACTGCACACTCTTGTTTCTAGATCCTACTAGACATCTATAAGGATTCTATCTATTCTATAGCTTCTAATTCTCCTACAGGATGTCTACTACAGGCTACTACTATTAGGCAGGTTGCCTAGCTGATGATATAGTACTGTTCTGGCCACCAATCACTTATTAGAGTGATTATACGTACCTTTTAGGTTGCCTTAGCACGGTGGGCAGAGCCGTGTCCTAACAACTACACTTGTTATCTAGGACAAAGTGTCTATACAGCACTAGTATTGCTTTAAAGCAGTTTACTGCATGCTTTAGAATGTGCGTAACTATTCTTTACTATTTAGTAGTCTTTTTCTAATTGCTAGCAGGGACTTCGCGCAGATTCTTCCTATTATTAAACATAGTTAGTAAGCTGCTATAGTAGATACTTGCCTCTAGTCCTCTACTCTTATATAGCCTTACCTAACTGTACTATATCTATGTTAGAACATACGCGTACTTTTAGATTAGAATAACACTTAGTTTACAGCCTAGAGTTAGTCTTTATTAACTCTACCTATAAATAGGGCAATTAGTATACCTAAATAGGTACGTGTATACTACACCTAGCACGCCTTTTAGAACTCTATCTACCCTCTAGACCTTCTTGCGTATGCTGTTACAGACTATTAAGCGCTTAGAGAGCACGCAATTCTAGCTATATAGAATAATACTATAGCTAATATCAACACTATGTTGCTTACAGCTATACTAGGCAAGGTTATAAAGCTTATTACAGTTAATACTACTATGCTTAAGAATAATGCTATGCAAGATCAGCCCCTAGTAGAGTTGTTACAGTTATTAGAGCTACTATCTCTTCCTTCTTTATAGCTATAACTAAAGATTAGTGCGCCTATAATGCTCTTATGCAATCTTTACCTAAGTTAAGACCTTTGCAATAGCACTTAATTAGCTGTTACCTGTGTGTAACTACGCTGTATTAAGGCCTACATCCTTTCTAGTAAGTTTGTAGGCTACTTACAGTTAATCTTACAGATTAAACTTACCTCTACTAATAGTAAGCTTCTATTTTTAGTCTAGCGTACATAGTTCCTTATTAGGTTATCCTTTGCTATAACTATTAACAAGTTATAGGGGCAGTCCTTAAGCACTATAAAGGTTAATCTCTATTACTAAGTGTTTACTTATAGTTAGCTTTATATTGCTATGTCACGCGTTACTACTCTCTTAGGTCTTTTAGTATTACTTCCTTACTCCTTACAGGCTAAAGAAGTGTCTTGTAGTACTATAAATATTGTATACCCAGAGGTTCTCCTTCTATAATAGCCTTCTCCTAGCTCTCTACTAATTGTTTATACCTGTTCTATCCTTTTATTATTAGTTACTACCTTTACTACACTTGCGCTTCTACTTATTTCTATAAGCATCTGCATGTGCGCTTAATAAGCTAATTATAAGCATTTCTACTTACTTAATCTATTGCAAAGCTACTTTTACCTTTACTTTTACCTACTTTCTGCTTCTATTAGAGTCTATTGTTACGTTATAGAGAGTGTAGGCCTGTTTAATACTTCTACTTAGGTACTAGCACAGCGTTTCTACTGTTATATAACTATCTAGAGTGCTCTAGTAGGAGTAGTATAAAGGCAGGCTACCTCTCTAGGTAAGTAAGGTTTTTTTAGGTTTTTATTTTTAGCTCTTCCTTCTTGCACTCCTTGTAAGCCCCTCTACAACGCCTTCTACAACCTCCTATAATGCCCCTAACGCCTCTAACACGCCTACAAACACCTCTGCAACAATGTCTAAACACAGCTCTAACAACAGCTATAACAACTATAATAAAGACATTACAACTAACCTGCCTATGTCTAATAGCCTCTACACAGCTATCTGCAAGGAAGCCTCTTCTAAGGCCTATAAGGCCCTTGCAGAGCTCCTTATAATCTATAATATTAAGTTCTGCAAGACCTTTTACAGCTTCTTTAGAACTGTTAGTAAGTACCCCCCTTTAGTGTTTATAGTCTACTTTTAGCCTTCTTTATAGATTCTATTAACCTCTCTATATAGGCTGTTCTATAAATGTTAAGGCTAGATTAGTATACATAGTTAGTGTAGCCTATGTATATTTCTACAAGTTCTGCAAGAACTAGTCTAGTCTCTTTAGGAAGTGTGTTATAGTTAAGGACTTTCTTAAAGACTTCTATGTAAACTGTTACTACAGCTCTAAAGGCATCTATTACTCTTTTTAATGTAGGTTATAGGCTTTACACTCCCTTTACAGGCTTCTATGCTAACATTATAAAGCAGATAAGGCTGCTACTCCTCCCTATAAGTCCTGTAAGCGTGGCTGCAAGGCTTCTAAGAAGGTTATTAAGGTCTATAAGAAGCGTAGTAAGTACTTAACTATCTTATACACTCTTTACTATCTGTACTAATACCTATAAAGGCACCTACTACATTATTACAGAGATGCAAGACCTTCTTATAAAGCTTAAGAATAAGCTTAACAACTGTTAAGGGTCTTTACACGTCTGTTTTAGTCTGCTAAGGTCTTTACACACATCTCTAAATCCTATAAAGGTTGCCTTACAAGGTGTACAGTTACCTTAACGTACCCCACGGGCGAGCCGCTCACCGAGCGAGCCGCTCGCGCTGTTTTACTAGAGAAAACCAAGAATCTAAGGCTTAATAACTCTAGATCTACTAGATAAAACTCTTTAAAATCTCTATAGAGTATTTCTATATATATTAATATTAATCTATTAGATTTTTAGAGTACTACTAACTATATTAGGTATAGCTGTCTAATAACCCTACTTTCTAG
>SATY01000377.1:0-31718 GCA_004335155.1 Ascochyta viciae
TTAGAGCAGATTTTTGCGCAGTTAAGGTTATAGTAGTTTAGGTCTTAGTTGCAACCTATAGCTAGAGGTAGGTGCTTGCAATAAAAGCTTATAATAGTAGTAGAGTTATAAGTTTATTGTGCGTACTACGTTTAGAGCAAAAGGTTAAAAGATGCAATTAAGTATAGGACACTAGCACAGACAGAAGGACTTTATAGAATTATAGACATTAACTATATAGGCATGTTGTAGACTCTTCTTACAATATTAGCTGCTTTCTAGTTAAGGGGTTGTTGCCTACAATGCCCCTTATTCTACTAAGATTGTTTGGTTTGCGATAGAATTACAACTATTTAGTAGGCGTTAAGCTTTTTCTACTACAGTTTGTTGTTAACTTAGACTTTAGAGTTAGTTAGTGTTTAACTTGTTAAGTCACTTGTTGTTTAACTTACCTGTTATTAGGTTCACGCAAGACGCGTACACTAAATCTATTAAGACATTTTATTAACATATATGTTACGATTTTTTGTGCTACAAGTAGAGGGACTAGGCTTGTTTTAGTTACTACTTTTTGTTCTATACCTCTATTTGTTGTGCTTCTTTACAATAATTAAATCATATTAACGTGCTTAGAATTATTTAGTATACAACTCTTATTTTAATCTTGTAATCTAATTAACGTACTCTATAGTTAAGTAGATTACACAATTAAGCAGATTACTCTGCTAAGACTACACTAAACCTCTACCCTACTACGCAATGCCTTAACAACAACACTAATCTACGCTCTTAAGAGAAGCTGCAATACAGCTTGCGCTTTAGGCTATTTAATAAGACATAACACTTACACTGTAACACGCTGTAGCTATATATAACGCACCTTACAGCACACTACATGCTTAATACATAAGACAACCTGCATAAGCTAATTATACCCTAAATTAACAGAATATAGATTAGACTAAGAAGAACGTAATTGCTAAGTACATCCTTAAGCTAGACACACAAGGATTTGCCCCTTAGCTAGCTACTATAGCTAATATAGCTAATTCTTTATGTGCTAAGCGCAATATAGGCTATATTAGTATAAACTAGCCTAATATGTTTGTTAAGCGCTGCTCTAACCTTAAAGTAAAGTTTAATTGTAAGTATAACTACAAGAGAGCCTTCTGTAAGAATCTAGAGATTATTAAGAGCTAGTTTAGGCTTGTAGCAAATGTTAAAGCTAAGTATAGCATCTAGGATAATAATACATACAACTTTAATAAAACAGGCTTTATAATAGGCTAGATATTAACAGAAGCAGTTGTTACAGGCTTAGAGTGTTAAGGACAACTAAAAGCAGTATAGTAGGGCAACTAGAAGTAGACAATAGTTATATAGGGCATTAATAGTATAGGATAGGCTATTCTACCTTTTATTATCTTTAAAGGCTGCAACTACCTTTCTGCTTAGTACAAAGAGCCTAATCTGCCCTACAACTAGGTTATTAGAGTCTCTAAGAACAGATAGACTACTAATAAGCTTAGTCTAGACTAGTTAAAGCACTTTAATGCCTATACAAAGACGCGTACCTAAGAACTACACTAGCTGCTCTTTATTAATAGCTACAAGAGCTATAACTCTTTTAACTTCTAACAATACTATAAGGAAGCAAATATTATTACACTATGTATACCTCTACACTTATTACACCTCTTGCAGCTACTAGATGTAGGCTGTTTTGCCTCTTTAAAGAAGGTGTATAGGCGCTAAGCTAAAGATCTTATACACAACTACATTACTTATATTACTAAAACTAAGTTTCTACTATGCTTTATAGGCGCCTACAAGGAGACATTTACTTCTAGTAATATCTAAGGAGGCTTCTAAGGCGCTAGAATAGTCCCCTTTAACCTAGAATAGGTTATAATAGGTCTTAATATCTGCCTACATACCCTACTGCTACCTACTATAGAAGATAAGCCCTAGCAGTCCTAAACTCTAAGCACTACCTTGCAATTAGGGTCGCAATTAACGCTAGTTTAAGAGAAGATCTAAAGGCATGCAAGCAGCTTACTAACATTAATAGTTAAGGCCTTTAAAAAGCTTGCTAAAGGCGCAGCTATAGTAGCGCATAAGCTAGTGTTAGCTTAAAGAGAGATTACTAGGCTTTAAGCAGTAAATAAGGCTGCTACACAATGTAAATTGCATAAAAGAAAGCAGTTACAGCAGAAAGAAGTTCTAATAGCTAAGGAAGGCCTTTAATTAACTACTCTAACTAAGTTTAGGGCGTATAGTAATAGTAAGAAGGTAAGGAAGCAAGTACATGTTAAAAGAAGAGAGGCAACCTAAAGATACTATAAAAAGTGCTACAATGTAAAGTATAACTTGCACACATATAAAAAGCCTAAAAAAGGTGTTACTAAATAATATTACATACTGCACTACTGTATACAAGGCTAAAGTAGGCTAATGTAAGCTATAATAGAGTAGAATGTTAGTGTAGTCTTAGCAGAGTAGCTAGCTTGCCTATGTAGCTAACTTACCCGTTAAATACGTTAATATAGACAATTAGCCTGTTGTATACATAGTATAAGCAAGGAGAAATTTAAATCTATTAGTAAGTTAGCCTAAGCTTAGGTACAGTAGGGTTGTGTAACCTAAGCTTCTTATAGGTAGATCTATTGTTTAGTAATATTACAACACTATTATTAAAAAATGTTTAGAAAAGAGCAATTTAAATTTTACTAGTAAGCAAGTAGGTAAGTAGGGTAAACAAGTCTAAACTAAGCTTAGTTAGGTAGGATTTTTGTTAGTTTGGTTAATCAGTTATTAGTCGGCGAGCCTCGGCACGGTCGAGTCCATGATTACGTTGGTCGGCCGAGCTGCAACCTGTTTAGGCATTAGCTTTGTGGCCTGTAGGGCGTGCAGCACGCAGCACACAAAACAAGGGCCACCCCAGCAATAAACTGGTGGAGCTGATTACGCACCCTAGCCCAGCTCGGAACACATGCCTCGTTTTCCCGGTGGAAAAGAGGGCGCAGCAATACCTCCGCCCTTCTCATTAAATGTGCGCGACGCGTCTTTGAAAGCTGGTCGACAAGGCTGCGTTCTCTTGGTGATGGATAGTGCGCGTCGAAGAAGCCGAGCCGCGCATGCTGGATCAAACGAACCCCAGATCTTGGCTTGTACCGAGCGAGCGGTGAGCGACTGACGTTACTTCAGATGAAACCAAACACAACATTCCTACACCCAACATGTCGGATCGCAGTATGACTCCTCTAGAAGTACCACGGTATTGATCTGGATTTGATTTAGCAACATGCGACGGTGCGGAGTACATGCAGGTCCATGGGGGTTGTGCTGAGCCTAGCGGACACTGCCACCGCTTTCACTTTCCGCGCTTTACCGTCCAGTAAATACTTCAGCTCCTCGATGATCGGTCGACACACATTCGTTTTCAGCATCAGGCGCTGGTTCCTGTCACAGACTCTGATACCGGCCGTGGACGGTGGTGATCATTTACAGGTAGCAGATACTGTGTTCGCCTTGTGGCTTTGTAATCCAATATCCACACGCATCCGTGTCCTTGGCATGTGCATATTGGCTGTCTCACGACACGACAGAACTCACAAAGGGCTGACATCATCTAATTTTATAGCTCATTCACTGACGTAGACGGAACTACTCAGGAACGTCTTTCCCGCGCCTCGTAAAAAGACAAACAAATTGTCGCAGTGAAGGTAAAACGTCACCTGAGTACCAGATCAGGACATCTGATCCATCGCGGATCAGCATGGAACATGATCCTGGAGTGCAATCTCCCTCGCCGGAACACTCGGATATTAATCCTAATACTACAGGTATATAGATGTGATCCTTTACTACAATAATAAAAAGGAAATCGATCATCTCTTTCACTCATCGATCACCCTTACTAGTTCTCTCAGCTCCAACACGAATTCATTTCATCTACACCGAATCTGCCTGTACCTCTGCATGATCTTCATCAGACTATTGCTCTCCTGGTATCTTGACTGCACCCTCAACTCAAGGGTGGCTTGTCCTGCGTCAAGACAGATTTAGGCCGAGACATCCTCAACCCTGCTCATCTGACCGTATTCCCTCTAGTTGTTGGCTGAGCAGCGAGCACGTCCAGCGAGCGTCTCCTCCATTCAACCCTCGACCATGCACTATCAGGTATATGTGTCGGCGTAGCTCCCGCGGAGATCGAGCCATAGCCATACGGCGAGTTTGGATGATACGACCTTAGCATACGACCAGTGCTTGACTCGGTATCATTAAGCTCGCTGGATGGGAGTGAACAGAAGAGTGTTTGGAGAGCTCGCCATGCTGAACGGCACAGTGCACACATGCGTTCCTCCAGCATCGTGTGCTCTGGAAAGGTAATGGCTGGAGTCTCGGCGACTTCGAAGAGCATCGTGTCCTCGGCGGTCCGTTCAACTTGAAAATCTTTTTTCGGTGTGAGGCTAGACGTCGTGGAATCGATGCGTACCGCTGGTGGCATGGTTCTGTTCGAGGCTGGGTTGGGTGGGACTACAGGCTTGGGGGTCTGAAAGTACGTCTCCTTGATGTAGAGCCGCTGCGGTAGAGGGGCTGAGCGAGCCACGTCGTTCCCGGCCATAATGGCGAAGACCTGATTTGCGATGTCAATTGCAAAAAGAAGTCGTAGTCGGTCTCCACAGTGTAGCTGTGAACGAGAGTTGTTGATGTCTGCGTGGTGCGGGGTCAGATCAGACTGTGGAGTATGTGTGCGTCGTTCAACCATGGTAGCAGTCGATAGCTCGACCCAAAAGTATTTCGCCCCTCCATTGCGGTAGCAGCTCGACCCCGCGACCTAGGTAAGCTGTTGAAAGTTATGATCGCTTGAAAAAGAGGTGTAGGTTGTGCAAAAGACCCATCCAGTCGTGAGCCCTCAGACACCATGTTCGCGCCACACGCTCTTCAGGTCGATCCAGGGATTAGGATAGCCATCCGTAGTAGGGAACAGACTCAGAAAGGCAAGCCACCGATCCTCATCCCGATGCAGCGCCATAGCTCGCAGCTGCAGTTGAAAGTGGTGCTTGAACCAACCATGCTCAGGCCCGAAGAGCGGTGACGTGACCAAGGTTCCGAGAGCCAGCACCCATGTAATAGCATTGTTCACCTCACGCGGATGGCGGAGGAACCGGTACAAATAGTCTTTGGCTTCTGGAAGATCTGGGATGTTCTTGTTCTTGGCTTCCACCGATGCAGCCATTCTTGGTTTTGTTTCAAAGGCCAATTCTGTGCTTGCCTCGAGTAGAAGTGGAAGCAATGCTTTCATGACGCGTGATACAAGAAGTTCACACAATCTGGTCTGCGGTGGTAAGCCCCTCGTTCCTGTCCAAAAGTATAGCTGGAAAGCTTCGGCAAGGAGCACTTCGACGTCCGAGAAATCATGCTCGAGATGTTTTTGGGATGCCAGTATACCCAAAAGAGAATACTGAACATCGTACATCGGCTGAATGATGTAGTCGTCGATCTTAATATCTGGCGGGGGGGATGCGTATGAAACAGCAACTTGGTGTAAATAGCGGATGATTTCGGTAAAGGATTCGGAAAGCGGTGGTAGAATCCCAAGAGTCGTAGTAGTAAGTGCGTTAGTCGCAAGAATGACGTGATCAGGCAGTGGTGAGGAGTCTTGAGGCTGACGAGGAAGTTTTGGTACCTCAGCAAGCTGCGCTGCGACCATGATTTCACACCTGTCGAAAGATCAGCAGTGCTATACCAATCTCCGACGGTATCGAACCTACCATTGTGAAGCTTTACGCGTAAAGTAACCCGTTGATTGCCATCCGACCAGGATGTCACCGTCGCCCCTGTGCGCGAGAAGGCGAACCAAGGCATCTCGATGCAGCACAGCTGTGTTGAACATACCAGAGAACACCTGTTGCTCGTAGTCAGTACCTACAACCACAAAAGTTCAAGTCTACTTTTCTGACTTACCGCAGCAGCCGTGATGCAAGAAACAGCGTTGATGAGGTAATCCGAAAACTGGCCAGCTGCTGTTTCTTTCTGTAGAGTCTCCTGCATTATTTCCAGGGATTTGCTGTAGAACCAGTACACCTCCTCTGTATTGAAATTGCCGGACATTCCATCACGGATGATGACCGTAGCATAAAGCCAGAGAACAAAGGTGAGCTCGGTCTTAGCCATGTTGCCCAGAACGGTGTTCTCACATTTGAAGGGAACAAGAGCATGCTTGGATTTATCTGCATACTTGTCTGCAAAAGAAATATGATTAGCAGTTGTTTCTGATGTAGTATCTTGGACAACCTACCGTCCGAACATGGAATCTCTTCAGGGCAATTAGCAGATAGGACTGAACACGTTAGATACAACCTAGAGGCATGTTCATTGCAGAATGGTCTTACAATACTTGATGATATGGTCGAAATCCCTTCCAATGCTTGGGAGAATGCCAAAAGCGTCCACCGAGCTTGCGCCGACTGTCTTTGGGAGACTGGTTGTTAGTAAAGGGGCGACAGCTTTCCGCCTTGTGCGCTGTGTTTTGTCTTTGTCTTCTCCTTCCCGCGCAGCATTCTTGGACTTTTTTGACCTTGATATTGCTTGTCCGCTGAGGTTGGTGATCTCTCGGTTCTTGTTGACCCATTCTCGGGCCTTCTTTCGGACCACTGTATCTTTCGCGGGGTCAAAGTTGTCCAGGAACTCGAGCTTTGTGAATGTCGTTGTTGGCACATCTATCGAGAAAGTCGGCTGCATCTGCTGGAAAAACTTGCGCCCTTTGTTGTCCTTCCTTTGGCTACCTTGTGTCTGATTCGTGCTGTTGCCGAATGACAAGGTGGAGAAACCGGAAGGCTCTGGATTGGGTGTCATCGTGGTCGATCGCGGCACCCTGACCGCAGAGCTCGTGAAAGCTGTGGCAAGAGCTCTGGAGTCGTCCTGAACAGGGTGTTCGTGTTTGTGAAAAATAACGGAGATATGACCAAAAGCTGCTAGATACCATGCACAATCGGAACTGCGATGCTAGCTTTCTGTACGTTCATCGGATGACGGGCCGCAACCGATTGAAACGACGGGTGCAATCAGCGCTTGGGTCTGCGCCAGAACTGTCGCATAGCCATAGAGCAGCGTTGTACCGGCGAGAGGGACCCACGCCTCGGTTGCTTCGAAACACTGGACCGTTGGTTGATTTTGATGTTGCGGTGCTGGACGAGTGGAAGTGATAGGAGACAGATCCGGGCTGGTTAGGGTCTGTCTAGGGCAACTTTGCCAACAACCACACGTCTGCTGGAGTCGGACAAGAAAGGACCTGGAATCTCCAAGCGTAGCACAGAGCGGTAGTGCAGTGGCGAGGAATGCTGAAAGAAGAGGTCGTATCTGCACGAGTGGAAAGATCCGGGGAACTTCCGGGGCACAATGGCGTTAAAAGTCACAAAAGTCAGGCTTTCATGAATGAATGGCATATCAATTAGCTTGAGCGCTAGTCCGGACGCAAGAAGGGAAGATGCTCGAGCTCGACCATGAACCCACGAGTCAAGGACATATGAGCGGAGCTAAGTCCGGTCGAGAAGTAACCCTGGCTTGCCCAGCCACTGTCTTGAACTTAGAGCAACGTGACGGAAGCAAATTCTGTTTCATTGTCTCTTAAAGTCTGTCCTCTAGAGCATGTCTGCTCGTCTTCCACGTGCATGTTGAGTACGTCATAACACATTGGTGCCAGCAATAAGTAACTTAACAGTGCACATCGACCTTCTACAGTCTATATTAGCGGAACATGGGGCTCGCCGCTCAAAGTGTCGTTAATGATGGAAGAGTTTCGGAGAGACGAGGCGCCCCGCAGTCGATCTATGAGCGGCCAGATCCGGGAAGGACGACCTACCCGACAGCCTTCATCGAATAAGCCGCAACCACAACCGAGACAGCAGCGAGTCGGAGAGATGACGATGACGATTTGGAGTAAGCTCCGTCCCAGACAGCAATAGCCGTTGACAGCTGAGAAGTCGACTGAGGTCTACATATCAGCTCGCCAGCAAGCCGCTAATCATACGATTGCGGCCGCGCGGTAGACGTCTTGGCTTGTTGCGAAGTTGCGTGGCATCCAAGATGCACTGTATTTCTGGCGCTAAGTTCTTCTGAGGCGAACTATGACCATCCTGCACGTGCCCTATCCAACAGCTCGCTTTGTATCACGGAACGCGCCACATGCCAGGTAGACATAGTATCGTTGTTGTGATGCATGATGGGCTAGTTATACTGACAGGTCCGACATGGCAAGCTACAAACTATCCTCCAGTAATCCCTGTACGCTTTAGAAGAGGCTCGCATTCGCATAGAAGCAAAAGCAATCCGTGCCGTGTACACGAGCGAATGTGGAGCAGGGGCTGGCGACATGTGAGCAGGGAATCAGAACACCATTACAAATGCGACCTGCAGGATGAATGCAGGGGCATAGACAGTGCCCAGTGACAGAGTCGACAGTGGTCGGAGATGGATCAGGGAGGAAAGCCTCAATGTCATAATCTTGAAATCCACGATAAAGTTTGTCATCCTGGGCATCTTAAGGCAGCCGATCATGCCTTGCCATCCTCCACCAGTTCCTAGGGGTCATCATACTTATATCAAGGCCTTTGTACCAGCAAACACCCGTGCAGATGGCCCAGGTAGTGCCGAAGATGAGGGCCAGTCCGACGAGCCTGGAGTTTTTCCATGACCAGGGTTCTTTCTTCTGCCTGGGATCAGTCATGCAAATTGTGACTTACCGAAGGGAAGACTTACCTCGTCCGTGTTGTAAGCACTTTTCTCACTCGTGAAGCGTGCCTCAAGGTCCTCTGGTCGTGACACAGCTTTCACGGACTTGATCTCCATCGAGAAGTTACCCTCTTGTTCGCCGAAGAAGCTTCTCATCATGAAGCTCCACCTCTTGACGCTCTCTTTGTTAAGCGGTGATGCATCACTCTGCTCTTTCCCACGGTAAGTTGGCTTCAATTCGCTCCAGGGGATAAACACTGAGTAGTTGCCAGTTGCGTTAAAATCGTACTCGTAGCTGATGCTCGACTGCTCACGGCCGTCGCTCAAGGGCGGTAGGATGTCATCTTTCAGTGTGATCGTGTAACGTTTGCCATCGTCTTTCCCTATGTCAAGGTGAATTCCGTCATAAGCAGATAGGTCCCAAGAGCGGTCATCGCCGGTGGTGCGTTGACTGGCGAAACCGGCGCCCCCTAGAGTCTTGATGTCGAGATTACCATGAAAGCAGGCTGTCGAGCCTTTGATATCCAAGTAGGACTAGACAAAATGTCAATCCAACATATGATCCATGGCGGAGGGTTCTGGTGTACCTGCGACTTTCCGCCTCGTACTGTGTCGTCGCTCGAGGTCCAGTCTGTTGCGTTCCAGCCTCTACAGCATCAGGTCAACATTATGGTCTCGCTGATGGAGCTCTCAACACTTACTTGTCTCCACCGAACAGGGTGAGTTCTGTTGATTTACCCATAATGATTGTTGATGCAGGTCGCGATGCAGGTCGTGGTGCTTGTTTGCTCACCTTGCAAGGTAATTGGGCGATTACTTCATCTGCCGGCCATTGCCGGTACAAGGCCCGTGCAGCATAAGCGTGACTGAATCGCGTGACTGAATCGCATGCCATGCTCGAGGAACGACCGGCACTGTGAGCATTCTTGCACAATATCAACACATTCTTTCCTAACAGATGTCACTATCGCTATGGATTTCAGAAGTCTAGATCGTATGGGTGACTCGGATGAGGCCATCTTGGAGGAGCCATATCGCCCATTCTACAACATCTTCCCATCTAAGCCTGTACTCGTCAAACAGTAAGTCATCCCCATACTGTCAAGTCGGTTGTTCTAACATAGTGCCAGAGACAACGATTATAATCGCGCAGCCTTCAGAGAACGACCTCTACTTGGAGTGCTGTTGTTTGACAACGTTGCCTCGGAGGCACGAGACATTGCTGCCAACGAGAGGAGTAGGCGAGCGTCTTTTTGATGGTGATGTCCATACTAAACTAAACAGCGTTCCTGTCCTGGCTAAAGCTCAGTGTGTACATGTCCATTGTAGCCGTCGCGATTGTCCTGAACTTTCACCTGAAATCGAAACCGTCAGTGCTTGGTAGGTTTTTGAGGTCGTGCTGAGCTCTCGACAGTGCTTACGAAATCTAGAGAGAAAGTGGTCCCTCCCACTAGGTATTGTGTTCTGGCTGCTCTCTTTAGCATGCTTACTGTCCGGGGTGTCGAACTACATCGACACAGTTTCAGGCTACAGTCACCGCCAGGCACTTGTACAAACAGGTTGGAAGACACAAACAGTGTTCACAGTGGTCGCAGCAGCTATTGTGACCACTTGCGTATTGCTATTATCTACGAATGCGCAAAACCGGTGATTGCTCCATCACATTCGTAGACTTCGTAGATACTCAGAGCTTTTGCTCAACTTGCTCAAACAATGTCGTCGCCCTGTGCTTTGGTACTATGCGAACTCAATAACATCGACGAGATCAACAAGCCCCGCTTGTCACCCCGTAAATGCATTGCTCCTCGAGGCCTGCTAATCAGCCTCGAGCACTGCCCATGTGTGGTCGTCAACAGTTGTGTAGATGAGGCCACCTGCCAGCAGATCGTCTCCAGCCCTCGACACATCAGCTGATTCGATTCCGAGGTTCGCCGCAATTGCATGTTGGTGGATGCCTTCGTTCGATTGAGGAGTCTCTCGTAGGAACTGGAAGACCTTCCTAGCGACGGGATTGTAGCCAGAGAGGTCGTAAGCTCCATAGGCTCCAGCATCTTGCTGCCCAGATCCACCGTTCGTATTGACCGCGGCTGCCCCGGCGTTGGCTCCTCCAGGCGGGCCCCTAGTGAAGAACAGGTGGATGGAGGTGGCTTCGAGCAGATGGTACGACACCTCGTTCATGTCTTCAACAGGGCGAATGATCTGTGCGCCAACCGACCTTCGGTCGTTGAAGCTCTTCAGCTTTCCCCATGCCCTACAGTATGCACCTTCAATAAGCTTGGTTTTGATAGGGTTGTTCTGGTCGACCGCATCTGAATCGACCCATTGCTTGACCTCGATGCTGCCGGTGCCATCGTCGAGTCGGTAGGTAGTGTTGGTGGTTTGCGTCGAAATGTTACGAATTTGGCCAACAAAAGTCAGCTGTGACAAGCGTTAGTAAATGCTGCAGATATTACAGACCGGTACTACATACCTGGGAGACGGTATGGCCGTCAATCTTGAAAGATTCGCTGCCAGCGTCTGGCTGAGCGTCGAGTATTTGCTTGATCGTGACAGGACGGAGAGAGTCTTGCTGCTGGTCTCTTCGCCCGCCAGGGCTCTGCTGGCTGCCTTCACCTGGGATGAAGCCACCGCCGCCAGCACCGCCGCCGGCGCCGTACGACGTGTACGACGTTTGCTCGTAGCTGTTGTAACCTAGACTTCATCAGCAACTGAGTTCGCGCGCAAGTGCAGAGCGAGAGACGTACTCATAGTCGCCGAGTGGCGGGTATGATGTGTAGGCAGAAGCGAAGGGAAAGCAGAAGGAGCGACGCGTCCAGGACGCGCTACCGCGCCTGCCACTTTGCGACCGCGACCCCACATGACTATTGATTAGTGCCCCGCCAAGGACGACCCACCTTAATTCTCACCGTGCACGGACACCGTAGATTTTCTTGAGGAAAGCGCAAGGCGTCGTTGCAGTCAAACATCGCACGCCGCGTTCAGAACATACTTACGACGGACCAACCATGGCTCCTCGTGCGGCCTCGCCGGCGCTCTCCGAAAACGAGTTTGACATCTTCGACAACCTCGCTGGCTCATACACAGAAGAGCAGGGAAACGGCCTGGGCGCAGATCTTGGTTTCGACCTGGAAGTAGGCAGTGATGGAGGGTCAGACGACGAGGCGTTTATTGCGGCAAAGCAGGCTGCCTCGAACCGCAAGGCTGCGAATGTGAAGGGAACGGGCAAGAAGGGTGGTGGTTTTCAGGCCATGGGCTTGAACGCACTGCTCTTGAAGGCGATCGCGCAGAAGGGTTTCAAGATGGCGACTCCGATCCAGCGCAAGGCAATTCCACTCCTCCTACAAGGCGACGACGTCGTGGGTATGGCAAGAACAGGTTCAGGAAAGACAGCTGCATTCGTCATTCCTATGATTGAGAAGCTCAAGACGCATTCCGCGAAAGTCGGCGCGCGTGGAATCATCATGTCGCCTTCTCGTGAGCTTGCACTGCAGACGCTAAAGGTTGTGAAGGAGCTGGGTCGCGGTACAGATCTCAGGACCATCTTACTAGTTGGTGGTGATAGTCTGGAAGAGCGTATGTTGCATGGCGAGTGTGTGCGAAGCTTGATACTAACAGCGTCGCAGAGTTCAGTTCTATGACTACGAACCCGGATATCATCATTGCCACACCTGGCCGTTTCCTCCATCTCAAGGTCGAGATGGGCCTAGATCTGTCCTCCGTCCGATACATTTGCTTTGACGAAGCCGATCGCTTATTCGAGATGGGTTTTGCCTCCCAGTTGGCCGAGATTCTTCACGCGCTACCGACATCAAGACAGACACTACTGTTCAGTGCCACCCTGCCCAAGTCGCTCGTGGAATTTGCACGAGCAGGTCTGCAAGAGCCTAAGCTCATTCGGCTTGATGCCGAAAGCAAAATTTCACCAGATCTGAAAAGCGCCTACTTTACGATAAAATCCGGAGATCGAGATGGAGCCCTGCTGTACCTACTGGAGCAAGTTATCAAAGTACCAGCGGGCGAGACCGAGGCATCGAAGGCGCGAAAGCAGGAAGGTAGCCTGAGTGTTGGTGCGAAGCGAAAACGCAAACAATTCACTGCAAAAGATGTTGCCGTGGCAGAGTCTACAATCATCTTCGCCGCTACAAAGCACCGAGTCGAGTATCTTTCCGAGCTTCTGAAGTCTCTTGGCTATCCAGTATCGTACTGTAAGTTTGATCTACCTACCAACAAATCTTGAACCTCTGCTAATCTGGCCTCATAGTATACGGTAACCTGGATCAGACCGCACGAAAGGCGCACGTCGAAGAGTTCCGCTCTGGTCTTACCCGCATCCTTGTTGTCACCGATGTCGCAGCTCGTGGTGTGGATATGCCTCATATCAACCACGTCATCAACTACGATTTCCCTTCGCAACCGAAGATCTGCGTGCACAGAGTCGGTCGGACTGCTCGTGCCGGACGGAAGGGCTGGGCGTACAGTCTCATAAGACATGTCGATCTCCCCTATTTATTGGACCTTCAGCTGTTTCTCGGCCAACGGATGCTGGTTGGCAGATCCACCGAGGAAGCCAACTTTGCCGAAGACTTTGTCGTTGGTAGTCTGGCGCCTTATCAGCTGGAGGGCTCTGTTGAAATAATCAACAAGCAGCTTTCCGACGATGAAGACTTGGCGCTGTTACAAAGTGTAGCCGACAAGGGTGAGCGGCAATACCAGAGAACACGTAACCAAGCCAGCGCAACGAGCGTGCACCGAACCAAGGAATTGCTTGCAAATCCTCACTTTGCGGACACGCACGTTTTATTCAAGGACGAGGTTCATGATGCACTGCAAGAGAAGGAGAAGATGTTGCAGAGGATTCAGGGTTTTAGGCCTGCGGAAACCGTCTTCGAGATTGGAAGACGCGGAACGCAAAGTGAAACCGCTGAGATCATGCGCAGGAGAAGATTGCAGGTTGAGAGGCAACAGCAGAAGCAGAGAGCCAATGCGCTTGCTAACAATGCGCCTGTTGCTGGTCTTGCAACTGCGGGCGAGTCTGAGAAGATGGAGGTCGACCCAGAAGATGACGATGACGTGCCGGCTGATACGGGTGCGTATGACTCGGATTCCGACGAGCTCGAGGTGTCTGTATCGATGCCTTCTTCGAAGAAGCCTGCCAACGACGACTTCCGAGAAGGGGAGTTCTTCATGTCCTACTTGCCCAAGGAGAATTACGCAGAAGAAAAGGCGTACGGTGTCAGTGGTGGAGATGCTGGCAACAACTTTGTGTCAGCTGCAAGATCGGCAGAGATGTCACTTGTCAACGATGAAATCCAGGGCTTCGCAGACGCAAGTAAAGCTCGAATGAGGTGGGACAAAAAGTCGAAGAAATACGTTGCTCGTGCCAACGACGAAGACGGATCGAAGGGTGCGAAGATGATTCGTGGTGAGAGCGGGCAGAAGATTGCTGCCAGTTTCCGCAGTGGACGCTTCGACGATTGGCGCAAAGCGAACAAGATGGGTCGCATGCCACGTGTTGGTGAGCTCGAAGCTCCAGGCCGGGCGCCGGGCAAGACGCAACACTACAAGCACAAGGCCGAGAAAGCGCCCAAGGAGGCAGACAGGTACCGCGACGACTACGAAGTGCAGAAGAAGAGGGTGCAAGAAGCCAAGGAGAAGCGGGTTGGCAAGTTCAAGGACGGCACCGGCAAGAGCGAGCTCAAGGACGTCAACGCTGTGCAAAAGCAGCGCAAGGTGCAAGAGCAGCGTCAAAAGAAGAACGCCAGGCCGACGAAGAAGCGGAAGTTTTGAGTTCATTGTTCAATACCCGGCTCGCCATAATCTAGCAGAATGCATCAATACTGACTTTATCTGGTGGACGGAGTGTTACTTCCCGTATCCTACACGCTTGACTCGTACGCTAGCGAACGTTGTGGCGCGATCGAGCTCCGTACAACCGTGCTCTCGCGCCAAGGCAGTGAATTGTGAGGATCGTGACTTTACTTTTGCACCAGCACATGGCAAGGCGAGTGTGTGTGTGAGAGAGCACCGATACGGCAGGGCTCGTTATTTGCAATTGCCTCTTTGGTAGTCCGATCACACCACCTTTCCAGGCCCACGCCCCATCGGTTAGCTGCGCAGAGCGACGTTGTCATCCTACAGGATCCCAGAGGTTGCTTATTCCGTGCCACATGCATATTTGCGTCTGTAAGTACCTCGGATGTATAGTCGCGGGCTGTTGGATCCTGCCAGCGGCCTGGAGGCGCTTTCGACCGCTTCTACACCCAGTGTTCAGACATTGCCAATCCACTTTGTCGGCGCGATTTTCGCGCAAGATGCCACAAGCAGCAGGCGTGGAGTGGTTGCTTTGCTGTGCCACAGGTGTGCGACGGTGGGGATGGCTTGCACATGAATAGGCCGCAGGCGAAGAGCGCAAATGAGGCCAATAATAGTGGCTTTGCACATGACGCTCGCGTAGGCCCATTGGCGGTACCGAAACTCAGGACACGACATTTATCTTCAAGTATTGCCTCGCCCGAGCTTTTGGGTTCGAGTGGCTGTGGAGCGGACTGCTGATTGGGATGGACGAGGTGTGGGTGAGAGTTGACACTTTGAGACGAGGCCCGACTCAGACATGGCACATGGCCAGCACGCACGTCATCCGTGCAGGAGATTTTTCGAGCCGGACAAAATGCCCGCGCTACCCGAATCGAGGGTGTAGCTAACAGGCCTGAGCCTGAGGGTGCTACTATAGTGAGCGCCCAGGCTCGTAAGAGCTTCCATGAGTCCGTATGGGAACGTAGCGTGGCTTATGCGACCTTCTAGAAGCCGCCACAACATGGTCGACAACAGCAGGCTTCGGTGTGACAGGCGCACGAGGGACCACGGCCAACCGGTGGTACAAATATTGCAAACTTCGGTACTGCAGCCGCCGGATGGTTTTCGCAATATTGCTGTGCCACAAATATTCATGCAATCTCCCACTGTCCTTCAACGGCTTTCTGATATCATGACACAGCCCAAGTAGGCCGCAATCTCTTCGCCAAGGTCTGCTGTAGCTTTCAAGGAAGATGGCCGTTTCCGAACAAGCAAGCAGCGCGATGCGCGTGCGGACTCGTTCCCACTTGTGGCGTGGTGGTGTCGCTAAAGGCTGTAGGCGGCTCATACATGGCATGGTCGAGAAAAATAACGGCGGCAAACCGACGCCTTACAGACGGAAATTTCTCGCTCCGCGGAAGGCCCGGTGGGCTAGCGCATACTATGTAGGTGCTTCATCACACGGGTGGTGGTGGGGGACATGAAGGCATGCAAGGGATCAGCCTGTGAAGCTCTGGGTGCGAGAGGGGCCGTGGGTGGGTGGGTGGATTTGTGCATCAAGACAACAAAGGGTAGCCGTTCACGTATACGGAAGTCGGCATGTGCTAGAGATGCTACAAAGCCGCCTACTCGGGCCGTACCCAGTCGCAAATCGAGCATGGTGCAAGCGCTCTTTCGATAAGCAACACCCCTGGCCCACGCTACTTTTGGCACAAACAACGTGTCCAGAAGCCCAGGCACCGGTTCGTAGATCCCGCGGTCCAATCCGCGTGTGCCCTTGTCGCAGCACGCACGCATCCTGGTCTCGACAACCTCACTCGAGCTGCTGGCCGTGTAGGTAGTGCGATCGTCGGCAAAGGCACAGGCGGCGGTGTCATGGGCGAGAGGCAATCTGCATGGCCCGGGGCAAAGCCCTGAGTGACACAGCGGCAGCGCCCGCCACGGGAAGGGCAGCAGCTTGCAAGCACCCCGCAGGCCGTTGAGCAGATTTGGTCAGCCGTAGGCTCGGAGCATGCGTCGTACTGAGAGATGAAAGCCATATAAGACCTTCTGTTAATGACCACAAGTCCGACAGTATTTCTGGGTCTTGCAGGACAGGCCAAGGATCTGATGTTTTCCGCCGGGCTGGGATGAGCAGCTGCAGCACGGCTGGAGGAAGATTGGACGGTCGAATTTCCGCTGGCCGGTTGGACTGGTGGGTGCCAAGTGGGAGGAGGGAACGGTGATGCAGGTGCACCTTGGTCCCTGCACCGCGCATCCCACTTGTTGCCGCAACGAGGGCTCGACGAGCCAGATGCGGCACGCAGCATCTGCCTCTTCAGCTGAAGAAGGATGCAGGGCCGGCAGGTACAGGTGGATTGGCAATGGCCGTCGACGAACGTGTCTGACCGCTGCTTCACGACAATAATGAAGGCATCACCAACTGGACTGTCTCCCGTACTGCTCCGCCGCGGCTCAGGTATAGAGTCTATAGACCATCCACGGCCCGCTATGCCGTCTTGGGCCTACCATGCCCCGTCAGCATGAACGGTGAGGAGGGCCTTCAGGCCTTCAGTGTCTGCTGCTGCTAGTGTTGGCAAGCCTGACAATGGTGGTCGTGCCTGTGGAGGCTGACAACTGACAACTGCCCCTCGGCGGGCAGCTGCATTGGCGATTGGGCAGCGACTGCCTCGCACTTATTGCCAACGTTCCGGCGACTCTGCATTTGCATTCCAACCTCACCCGCCGCACCACGGCGATTGGGTTCGAGTAGACAGCAAAGCACTCTGTCTCCTGCGCTGTACCCCAGGCCATGCAGCCATGCAGCCATGCATGTCACTGCAAACTCAGATTCAGCCCCGCAACAGCATATGCACAGTGCCATGACCCTCTCGGACACTTTGCGGCGATCCTCGACCGACGGCGATTTCAGATCGATATTTCCCACCGGAGTTTTTTCTCTGCCCATCCCAAAGCAGCGCATCCCCGTCCTATAGCAGCCAGCTACTATACCTCTGGCGGTTTCGCGACCACAGCATGACTACACACCTGCCTGGACACTGGACGCCACCGCTAGCGCTCCGTGTTGGCGATGGGAAGACAGCGCTGCCCAGTTGGTTTTTCTTTTGCTGCTCATTGCAGGATCGCCTCTACTGCACCCGGTCCGTTGTTTGATGCGCCTGCACGTAGCGCTCGGCGAGAGCGAAGGCGGGTTTCGCATCGATGGTTGCATCGCGAACCCATGTCACCAGCACTGCTTCAGTTCGACGAGCCCAACAGGCAGCATGCCATGTGTAAAGTAGAGCAGTGAATGAGTCGGCGACGAGCGCAAGCGGACAGAGCTAGCGGCGTCTACACTCACCAGCCGTGCGGGACCAGCGTCCGCCAGATCCATCACTCGCATGCCCTCTGGGAGGCCCTTCAGCACCCGTCTTCTGTCGCTCAGCTTGGCGTCAGACAGGCCGGCTCGCTTCCCACACGGCAGTACACGCTGTGTGACAGCAGGCTGTGCATACGCGTCTGACTATCGCCTTGCAACCCTATATACGCCTCGCGTCCATGTCATGCCATGGAAGGCAGTCGTGAGTGCATACAGGCAAGAAGACTGTCCGAGTCCACAGACAATCGTGTTCGGATGGCGGCGCAAGTCGTCAAAGCCATAACCGCAAGGCCGCGTCGATCATGGCTGGGCGTCTGTCCTCAGGCTTCGTCATAGGACTTGGAGAGCACCCCGGCCCTGCCTGCTTGGCTTGGTGTTGGTGATGCGCGACAGCGAGGACCTGTTGACAAGGTTTCGGTAGCTGCGCATGAGGGCCAGCAGACAGGTTTAGCATGCGGCAGACGGTCCATGCAGAGGGCGCTGCCAGGTGCTGGTGACGGTGGTTGGCCTGTGAGGCCCGGATGCCCAAGTGACAGACGCAAGCGTGAACCAGCGTCGCGGGACTGGCCTGGAGAGCTGCAGAGCCACACTCGCCATGATCAGCTCGTTGCGGATGCTGCGTCAGCTCTGCTGGCCGAGCAGGCCTTCAGCCCATTGATGGAACTTCTCCCCCAGGGACTCGACGTGTGGCTCATCCTGGCCGGGAAGCTTGCCTATCCTCAGCAGCACTGCACCTGCGGCACCGCATGCAAGCGCCAGCCGCGATGCACATCAAGGACGCCAACTTATGCTTTGCCTTGTTCCCAAGGTTGGCTTGGGCGGCTGCAAAACAATGGGTGCAATAGTGAGCGCGCTAGGGCATCGTTAGCTAGCCCTGGCCGAAGACGGTTCGGATAGCAAGGGCCAGCACAAGTGACAGGGCCCCCAGTTCAGCGCCAGCCCGCCGTGTCAATGCACCCTCCGCGCCACGGCTGCCGTGCATACTTCCGCGGCTGCATCGACTCCTGGAGAGCGGCAGACCTTTTTGTCCAAGAACCATCAGCCGAACGAGGCCAGCATGTCGTTGTCCCCGACAGGCACCCAACCCTGCTCCCGTTGCCCGGAACACATCGTGGCCCCCGTCTCACGGCCGTGGTCCGTCACCTGCAAGTCTTAGCAGGGTTGCTACAAGCACCTGCGAGCAGAATCCATAACCGATTTTGGTTATTACAAGTGACTCTCCGCCGACTGGGCAGAACCTGCTCTGCCTTTTTGCGCCGTCTATTGCTCATTGGCTCTCCCAATCTCAACACCAACGCCTCACGTCCCACCCGGATTCGCCCCATCATCTTGACCCTGACCGGTCTACATTCTTGACACCTTCGACGTTGCTCTAGTCTTTTGCACTCTTCTCCAAACCCCCATTGCTAGTGTCGAGTAGTGTAGGGTTCGGTGGCCGGAGGACAATATCAAAAAGGTATTTGGCGAATCCTGTTCCTCCCCACTCTCCTGTCCCCTGCATTTGGGCTCGGTACAGACATGCGTGCTTGCCAAACTCCAGAGGGGAACGAGGGTTGAGAAAGATTTTGTGCGAAATTGGAGCGTTTACTTTGGTTAACGGGGCTGGCACAGCTGCCTCCTTGTTCGACATTGTTCACGGCTTTCTTTGCTTGTTTGTGGGCTTACCTGTGTCATCATGCAGATTCCTCCCTCTGTCGACGTCAGTCAACCACGTCCTGATTTGCATCGCAATCCGAGATAGGAGTGCAGTCCAATTGGCAGCGCATCTGCTTGAATCCTCGGCTATTTGTCCGGCTAACTGTGCTTTCGCTGCTGGTGCGGCGGTTGAGCGTTGCAGAGGTCAAGCGATGCAGAGTCTGTCATTACCGCGTCCGAACTCACATCCCTCAACGCCGTTTGGGCGACCTACAGAGCCAGAACTCGGTCTGGCAAAGCTCTTCTCCAAGTTCAGTCCCAGCCGGTCTGAACAGCAAGGCTACCCATCCCCTCCCATGTCAGAGCCTCATTCTCCCTCCCAACGCCCAGCACGTATTGTTGACTCTGAGCGTCTTCAGTACCCTGCACCGGTGAGTGCACCAAACAGGGTCGAGGCTGGTCTACCTCTACCACCGCCTTCTTCAGCATTGTTTCATCCTCGCCAGCCAGAGCCAAGCCAGAGCAACCCTCAGCAGAGGTCCTTATACCCTGGCGGACACCCACCATATCATCAGGCGCACCACTACCAGCCTGGACGTCCAGTCGAGCATACATCTTACGGAGCAGCCCCAGCTGCGCAAAACTACGCCTACAGCTATCCGCCACCTCCTGGCGCATCTCCGTATGTCCTGGGAGCACAGCACGGCGGACTTCAGGCGCAGCCTGCGCCAATAATAGCACCACCACCTGCCAGGTCTACTAAACCAGCAAGACGAACAAAAGCTCATGTGGCCTCGGCTTGCGTCAACTGCAAGAAGGCGCATCTCAGCTGCGATGTTCAACGACCGTGCGGACGATGCGTCGCATCTGGAAAACAGGTAAGTCGGTCCCGTATCCAGGCGCGCTAGGAAAGTTACGAGTAAGGAGATATATTGGACTGACTTGGGAAACGAACAGGACACATGCAAGGACGTGCTACACAAAAAACGAGGAAGACCACGACTAAGAGACGATAGAGACTTTGCTAGACCGGAGGAGGGAAGACCACAGCCTGATCGGAATCTAGGTTCGAACCTTCCACCAGCGGCAGAAGGTTTCGCGCACCAGACGCCTCATCCAGCGTCGCATTCGCATCGAGTCGTCGATTTGCACCGTACAACTGTTCCGCAAAGAGGAAGTAATATTCCCAGTGTAGTGGCATCATCCATCGGAGGTCGCACCCAGAACATCGGCAGTTATGGTGGGGTGTCGGCACCCCCTTATGCTATGGGACCGGATTTGGCGTACCAGTCTTTACCGGTCGCATTCCTGAATTTGGACCTAGTCATCCAGAAGTCGAACCAAGCGTTCCAAGATCTGGTCTCCTTCCTGGGCAATGTGGTAGGGAAACATCTTGGAGAGTTGCTCGAACCGAGACAGGGCGAAAGCTTGCAGCGGTTGCGCAATGACCTCCGTGATGAGCGGGACGAACGCGAGCCGACGTACATGGCGCCTATTACACCAATTGGACACGATCCGATGCGATCAGTGATGGAGTCTGTTGCCGATCGAGACGTCGAACATGTCAGTCACGGCTTCACCGACAGGCCTACCTTCCTGAGCTATCTTCTCCCCAACGGACAATACCAATCGCTTCAAACTC
This sequence comes from Ascochyta viciae, assembly GCA_004335155.1. Lineage (NCBI taxonomy): Eukaryota > Fungi > Ascomycota > Dothideomycetes > Pleosporales > Didymellaceae > Ascochyta > Ascochyta viciae. The sequence goes on from SATY01000377.1 coordinate 21,144, forward strand.
AGGTTCGGCTTGCCAGAACGTCGCTGTATTTCGTCACGCTGGTTGTGCGTACAGCTCCGCCTAGACCTCTTGGTCCTCCTCTTTTGACGCAGCAGCTGGCGCCTCCAACGCCCATCCACGCGCCGCAGTCCACATCGGCGCCCACACCTGTTCCGTCAAGGACCGGGCACTACACCCCGCAACAAGCTCGACCGCCTTCATCGGCAAGCTCTGCGCCCAACTCGCCCTACTCTTTCAACTTCTCGTCAGTTCGCACCTCGTTGCCCGGTTTCAGTCCCGTCTCTTACGCAAGCAGTCCGACTTATGGCTACTCTCCCAGTGCTGGCCCGGAAGCCGGCTACTTCCCGACCTACCACCCTCCGCAGTCAGCGGCACATGCTGGCCCTTACGCGTCTGCGCCCCGAACAGGGTCGGTAACATCGGAGCCTCTGCGCGAGCTCAATCGGACATCGCGACTTGAAGGTCTGCAGCTTCCTCCCATTCGAACGGGACCAGCTCCTCTGGGCTCACCACTCCACCTTGCGACCAGTCATAGTACGACCGACAGCGATCGAGAGCGCGTGCGGCGGAGGGAGTCAAGTTCAAGTGCCGATAAGCGCCCGGACACCCCTGGAGAAGCCGGTAAGCGTCGTCGCCTCAATATCCATGAGGTGCTGGAGTAGAAACGAAAGAATGAAAAAGTCGCGACGACGGTTGAAAAGCCGTCCAACGTGGTACAGCTCATTTAGCGGTCGTCCTTTTCAGACTTGGTATGCCGTTGCCGACGGTCGCATCCTGGTCGACTTGAAACACCTGCCGCGGGACGGTGCATACCGTTCACCGTCATGTCCCCAGCTTTTTTTCTGAACATCATACCTTTCCTGTCCCCAAATTTGTGATACCACGGGTGCCGTCATTCTGGGCGGATCCCTACACATGCATGGCACTGTCGATTTCTTGCGCGCATATGTAAGCCTAAGGCTTCCTAGCATTCAATGAATCAATCAAGCACGGATGATGGATGGAGAGAACTTCGTTATCAGACGAGTAGACGTAGCCACGGGGCCCACTCCGCCTTTTATATGTATCCGTACCTCTTCCCGCTGCAGACGCGGTTGATTCAAGACTTATGTATACTACTACTTCTGCTACCATTCCCAACCCAACCAGTGCCTTTTATGCACACGCAGCGCCATCACGCACACCCAAGCCACTGACTAGCTCCCGCGCCCTGCGCCGTAGTGTTTCACAATCCACTAGAGCGCGCGTGTTCACATCGTAACGCCTTGCTTCCATCTCCCCACTCAACTCGACTCGACTCGACTCGACTCGTTGCGCTGCGCTGCGCTCTAGTAGATTACCGTCAGCAAGACACGAATTGAACATCAATCTCCTGTTCTGCCATCTTCTTGCACCACGGCTCTTCGACCCTGCACGGCATCTGGTCATGGAAATGAGTGAGTGAGGGAACGGGAAATAAATGAATGGTGATTGATTGATTGATTGATTGATTGGTTTCCCCCTTCTCAGCGGTCGGTCGGTCGGTCGGTACCTACTCGCTCGTGTACGCGGTTTGATTGGCGCGTCGGAGAATTTGGATCGCTGATGGTTGGTTGGTTGGTTGGGTGGTGTGCCGTCTTGCTACCGCAGTCTCTGTTGAAGAAGGAATGGCCTAGGCTCCTTTGGGATACCTCCAAGGGCCAATTAGATCGCTAGTGGCGACCCACCGCTTAATAACTCTCCTTTAGTCACTCTCTAGCATTACAATAGTACTAATTGCAGCTAAAATAGTAATCTAAAAATAGTTACAAATAATTGTAGGAGTGTTTGTAAGCATAACAGTACCTATATTAGCTACCCTAGCTTATCCCTATCCTTAGTTGCAACCCACGATTATTCCAGCAGCAGCTAATTTTAAGGTTAACAATGTTGACTGTGGTTTTTAACAACGTTGTAGCAGCCTAAACGCTTATAAAGTAGATAAGGCGTATAAAGGCAGCAGTTTTAGGTAGTAGAGAGAATAGTTAATGGTTGTTAACAGGCGTGGAAATCAACGTTGCTAAGGCTTAAAAAACAACGCTAGTAGCTGTAATGCTCGCCACCTAACGCTAGCAGCTAGGTGCTAATTTACTTAACTATAACGCTTAATTTATCTTAATTATGCAAGCCTAGTTTGTTTACAAGGTTGCTTTGCTGCTATTTATATAGTAAAAAGTGCTTTTTACTATATAGATAGCTCTACAATTAACTGCCTATGCACCTTATAGATAAACACTATATTCCTTAGCATAAACGTCTATACTAACTACAGGCAATCTTGCTTATTTTAGGGTCTCTACGCTAGTAAAACGTTAACGCGCTAGTACAACATTAATATCTATTGTTAATTATCTCTATCTAACGTACTCCCTACTACCTAGTACCTAGCTACTAGTAATCTATCTATGTCTTTTTAACTGCTTGTTTTCCCTAGCTACCTTATTAGTTAAGCCGACACCCACAAAGGAGAGTAAATCCAGAGCCTTTTAAGGCATTAAGGCCCTAGTTTAAGATTCTTTGCCGCGCGGTATAAGGCCATTAGCCTCGCCTCTAGGTAATAGTAAAGGTCTTCTGCCTTGCTCTGCTATATATGTAAGCATCTCTAGTGAGAAGGTCCTTAGGGCTCCTTGTATAGCTTAGCTTAATTAACAACAACTACACTATTAACCTTTGCTAGATCTATTACCTACTGCTTGTTATGCTCCTTTATCTCTACTGTTAATTTATCTAACAACGCTACATAGTCTGCTTTTAGCCTAGGTGGTTTTAAGCCTCTTGCCTAGAGCTCTATCTAAAGTAATTGTACTGTCTAGCTACTATAACTGTGTAGATTTAGCAGGCAAATTAAGTACTTCTTACGCTTCTAGAGTTAACACTTTTTTAGCTAACTTTCTTCTAGTTTTATCTACTTATCTCCTTTATCACTACTCTCTTCTTTAATGTCACCTACCTCTGTTGCTTCTAATTGCTTAAGGTAGCTCTACTAATTAGTCTCCTACCTGTTAAACGTTGCTTCCTCTATACCCTTTATCTTTAATTTACTGTTACATAAGCTATCTAGCAGCAACACTATCCTACAATTGCAGAAGGATTTAATAATAAGATCTAGGTCTAGTTGCTTCTAGGCGTAACCTACTGCCTATGTAATTAATTGTTAACGTTGCTAAGGCAGCTAATTCTTAATTAGTAAGCTCTCCTTCTCCTCTATTATTATTATCTCCTCTGCCTTAGTGAAGTGCTCTACCTAATTAGCAAGGAGATCTTTAAAGACCTTGTTAACAGCTGTGTCTAGCGGCTGCACTAGTGAGGTGTAATGTAAAGGTATAACCGCTAAGAGAGTGTAGATAGATTTAAGGTAAGTAAGCACCTTCTTAGTACAATAGAAACTGGCTTAGTCTAAGATTAGTAGGAAATCCCTCTTAATCTCTAACTATAGAGGTTTATACTCTTCCTTTAGCTACTTAAGCAATAGATCTTTGTTGTTGTACGCCTTCTTATTAAACTTAACAGTAACGTTAGGGCAGTACACGTGCTCTTCCTTCACCCTCAACCTACCTGTCTCCTTCTTAGATCTATGGAAGATAAGCTTCAGCTTTACCTACTTAACGCTGTTAGCAAAGATGTATAGTATCAACATTGCCTAACGCTTCCCCTAGCTACTTTTAATGCTACAGCTAGCTACTGTGTAGCTGCTAACAACGTTATAGGTGTAGCTATCAAGAAACTTAAATAGGACAAGAGTCTTATCTAGGTTAATAATAACGTATAGGGGGTACTTTGTGCTACCTGTTAGTACCTAGAAGTTCTTCTAGATAAAGCAGAGAAAGCTGTTTATTACATGTAGCTGCTGCTCTAGCTTTAATTAAGCTTATTTAGTAAGCTGTCTCCTAACTATTCCCTATCTCTTAAGGAACCCCTAATACTATCTAATTGTAAACAGAAATTGTACTAACATTTAATAAAGCTACTAAAACACCTCTATTGCTGTACGCTTAAACTAGCTGGTAGATACCAGCTTATTGCGGGCACGCCTCTCTAAAAATTAATAATTAATAGTTTCTTTAAGCTTTGGCTAGTATGCTAGATTGGCTTTAGTTAGTATCTATCTACTGCCTTGTTTTAATGCAAGAATAGCATATCTTTTACTCTACTAGTAACTAACTATAGTTGCAGGTAAGCTAAATTGTTTACTAACCTTAGCGCTAGTAGGTAGTTGCTATAGTAAGCTGTTAATTATCTCTACCTCCTAACCCTCTTAGATGTAGTTAAACTTAGATGTTACTAGCAGCTAGTTTGCCTTATCTATTATCTACTTAAAAACGTTAAGTTTGTACTCTTTGCTAGAGGTTTAACAACGCGTACTAGTCTCTAGTAGAGGCTTAGATTAACGCTTACCTAATAGAGTATGCTTCTTCTGTCTAATCTTCTGTTATTTTAGGGGGGCTTTGGCAGCAAGGTTATTATCTATACAAGATTGTTTAGGATAACTAGTAGGTTTTAGCGTATCCTAGTTGCCTAATTAGGTATTCTATAGGTCCTTATACAACGTTCTCTATTAATTCTTATTATTAGATAGGGGAAACGCGATGCTTACAAATATCTCCTAGCTCCCCTAAGTACCTCTTAGCTGCTAGCTATTAGGTAGTGTTATTAGAAGCAACAGTAATATTAATTATAAAGTCCTATTAAGCAAGATAGGCATAAGTGGTTCACAATTAACCTGCTGCTAGCTTAACAGAGTACTAGGTAATAGTAGTAGATAAGGGAGCAGCCGCCTTAGCTAAGGGATTAACAATTAACTAATACTAGTAGGTTGTAGGCAACTAGTAGGTTGTGCAGAAGTTAATAGAGGGCTCTAAACATTATAAGATATTAAAAATAAGCTATAATAGGGTATATTAATGTTGCTATAGTACTAATTTACTAGATAGACGCATCCTTATAAGATTCTAATATCTTAGCATATGCAGAGCCCTGCACTGTTACCTAATTGTTACCTAACTGGCTCGGAGGTTTGCCCCAAAGGAGCCTAGGCCATTCCTTCTTCAACAGAGACTGCGGTAGGAAGTGCTAGGTAGACAGGGAGGGGTTCGTGCTTGCGGGTGACGGGACAGGATAGCAGAGCACTGCACTGCACTGCACTGCATAGCACTATACGGCACTATACTGCATAGCACAGCGTAGGGTGGGGGTCTGGAGGTGCAGGGCTGCGCGCGACGAACTCTCTCCTGCGGTATGTGTGATACTACAAGTACAGTGCTGTCTAGACGGACTGCATAGCACGAGCTTACCGTGCCTTGCTGTGGTTTGTTTGCATTGCTGCATTGCTTTGTTCCCGCTTTTGTGCACTGGCTAGCTAGCTGCTGGGAGAGGGGAATTGCAGGGACTGCGCGGTTGGATGGTCGTGCGGATGGGCCGAAGGTGGCTGCTGTTCTTGCTTCTTGACGGAGTCGTTGCCGGAAGTTTGTTTGCGCGTGGTTGGCACTGGCATTGGAAGGGTGGGGAGGAGAGGGAGATTTGATTCAACTAGACACTACATTCACGTTGAAGAGAGATGGTGAAGTGGAATATGCCACTTGAGAAACATGGATTCTGTCGACGTCGTGTCGTGGATTATGGGTTTCAGATGTACGGCTCACTGGTTCGTGAACGCCTGTTCGTTCTACCTGAGACGCCGTTGGGGTTACCTCACGCAGCGACCGGGATGGTCGTTTCGGAGTCCGAGATTCCCGTCTCGTTCTGCGGCCGGCTCAACCTCCAAAGGTGAAACATGCAGTCTATCCTTGGCGCCATTGCTAAACTCTAAATGCTGCGAGACTCTCGATGGGCATGATTTTGCCCGCCAAAAGCATTGTGACAATACGAGAGGATGTACTGTTTCCAGGTCGACGGCGTGCGGAGTAGTGTGTTGTTACTGGAACGCGCGTGGGGTATGTGATGTTGTGAAAGCATGCACAAGTGCGGCGATAGCATCTGCCATGCACTGCTGTACGGCACTCAACCAAGAGCCTTGACCTTCTTCTTCTTCTTCTTGTTGCCGCCGTCGACGTCGGGCTTCTTGCCTTGCTGGTAGTCGCGCCAGCTGTTGATGCGTGTGTCGCGTGACTTCTCCCAAGCCTGGTCGTGGTCGCGCTTGCGCTTGCGCTCGGCCAGCTCTTCGTCCTCTTTCTTCTGCTGGCGGCCCTCCTCGCGCATCTGGGCTTTGAGCTGCCGCTGCTTCCTGAGCTCGTTGTCGCGAATCACCCAGGCCGTCTTCTCGCGCCACTCCTTGAGGAACTCGGGGCTGCGTGTCTCCTCATCGTCGGCGGTCAGCTTCTTGTCGCGCATCAGCAGCATGCGGGCGTCGGCGATGTTCTCGTCCAGCTCGGCGCGCAGCTTCTCGTCGAGGAGCACCGTCTGCGCCTTCTTGAGCCTGTCGAAGGCGTCTGGAGCGTTGGGGTTGGGCGTCTTGTCAGGATGGATGAGCAGCGATTTGGCGCGGTAGACTTTCTTGATGTCCGACTCGGGCATACCCGGCTGCAGGTCGAGGACGGCGTAGGCATTGAGGCTGAAGACGCTGCGGATGCCTGGAGTCAGTCAGTACCACTGTAGACAGTACGTGCTTCTCTTTGCGCCTGCACATACGCTCGATCTCGGCATCCTGGCTGCGCGTCAGTACAATGTGTATGCAGTGCCTGTAGATATGACGTACCTTGTCCAGCTCCTTGCCAGCGGCGTTCAGTTCTGCCTCGATGTCGTCCGCCATGCTGCCGTCTGTGAAGGTGGAGGCTGGAAGTGTTCGACGTCATGTTTGCACGCGCGCCGCACTGTCATGACCCCCGCGGCGGAAGGTGCACGGGCCGTCGGCTCCACCAAAATTTCTCCATCGCGACGGCTTGCACAAGTCCAACACCAAAGCCTCGAGGCAGACGATGCACGAGTAACATGGCTGGAACGGGAATCACCGGTCGCACGCGACCCACAAAGGTCAAGAAGCAGGCCTCTGCCGCCAAGAGGAAGCGAGACGACGTCGATGTTGAGAAGTTGGAGGCGGCCGTTGCGGCTCTGGTAAGATACCATCACAACTGCCATGCGAGAAGGACGACTGACGCTGTATAGGACCCCAAGACAGGCACATACAAAGACTTCACCGACCTTCCGCTCTCGAACCCCACCAAGCAAGGCCTCAAGTCATGCCATTTCGCCGTCATGACCGACGTCCAGGCCAAGGCGATCCCTCTCGCACTCCAAGGCTGTGACATCCTCGGTGCCGCAAAGACTGGCAGCGGCAAGACCCTTTCATTCCTCATTCCCGTCCTCGAAAACCTATACCGACTGCAGCACGTCGGTGCAGATGCAGGCCTGGGCGCTCTGATTCTCGCGCCCACGCGCGAACTGGCGATTCAGATCTTCCATGTGCTGAAGAAGATTGGAAAGCACGGGCACATGTTCGCAGCAGGTCTGCTCATCGGCGGCAAGAGCTTGGCGTTCGAGAGGGAAGCTTTGACAAGAATGAACATCCTGGTCGCAACACCGGGGCGCATGCTGCAGCATCTATCGCAGACAGCAGCTTTCAACGTCGACGATCTCAAGATGCTGGTTCTGGACGAGGCGGACCGTATCCTCGATATGGGATTCCAGAAGGACGTGGACGCCATCATTGAATACCTGCCGAAAGAGCGCCAGACTATGCTGTTCTCCGCAACGCAGTCACGCAAGGTTTCTGACCTTGCACGCCTGAGTCTCCAGGACCCTGAATACGTCTCTGTCCACGCCGAGGACAAGAGCGCGACACCCAAGGGCCTCACCCAGAATTACATCATCTGCCCCATCGAGGAGAAGATGGACACGTTGTGGAGTTTTATCCAAGCCAGCAAGAAGTCGAAGATCCTATGCTTCTTTTCTTCAGCTAAAACGGTTCGATTCGTCTACGAGTCTTTCCGACACATGCAGCCAGGTATACCGCTGCTTCACATTCACGGTCGCCAGAAGCAGGGTGCTCGATTGGATGTGACAGCAAAGTTCTCTGCAGCAAAGAACTCATGTCTGTTCGCTACCGATGTTGCAGCGCGTGGTTTGGATTTCCCAGCTGTCGACTTCGTCATCCAGGTCGATTGCCCAGACGACGTCGACACGTACATCCATCGCGTTGGTCGCACAGCCCGTTACAACCGCGAAGGGCGAGGTGTTTTGTTCCTGGCGCCCAGCGAGGAAGAGGGCATGCTGAAGCGCCTGGAGCAGAAGAGAGTCCCAGTCGAACTCATCAACGTGCGACAGAAGAAGAAAACATCCATCAAGGAACAGCTGCAGAACATGAACTTCAAGGACCCGGCAGTCAAGTACCTAGGACAGAAAGCATTCATGACACATGTCAAATCTCTGTACTTACAGAAAGACAAGGAGGTCTTCAAGCTGAAGGAGTACGACCTGGAAGCGTACGCGGCGAGCTTGGGCCTACCAGGAACACCAAGAATCAAGTTTCTGCAAAACGACGACAGCAGGCAGAAGAAGCAGGCATCAAGACAGACAATCGAGGTATCCGAGTCCGAGTCCGAGGAGGAGACACCCAAAGAGGCGAAGCCCGTACGGACAAAGTACGACCGCATGTTCGAGCGCCAGAACCAAGACGTGCTTGCAGATCACTACAAGAAGCTCGTCAGAGACGGCGACGAGGCTACAGCCACAGACGACTTCACCGGCGCTGGAGGGGTCACGAACGGCGGCGACGATGACTTCATGGCCGTCAAGCGCAGGATCCCTGCCGACAGCGACGACGAAGCCGACGACAACGAGACATTTGGCATCGACGCCACAACAGATCCCGCGGTGCCAGGCGGCAAAGTCGTCAACCTCGCAGGCGCCTCGCAACCCCTCGTCATCGACTCGAACCGCCGCGAGAAGCTGCTCAAGTCCAAGAAGAAGCTGCTGCAGTTCATGGACAAGGGCAAGAAGCTGGTCTACGACGACGAAGGCAACCCGCACGAAGTATACGAGCTCGAGAATGAAGACGACTTCAAGGCCCGCGGGCTGCCCGAGGAGCAGAGAAAGAAGTTTATCGAGGCTGCACGCCAGCTTGTCGAGCAGGCTGACGTCGATGATAAAGCTGCCGCGCGCGAAAAGAGGAGAGAGAAGCTGCGTAAGCGCAAGGAGAAGGAGCGAGGCGAGACTGTTGATGCCTCCGACGATGAGGACGAAGGCGGTGCGGAGTTCTCGGATGCTGGGGAAGATCTTCTGGCGAACTTCAGGGCAGATGCAGAGACCAGTGATGAAGACGATGACGAGGAAGCGGCGCCGCAGCTGGTCGAGAAGAAACCAAAGAAGTGGTTCCAGTCCGACTCGGAGGACGACGAAGCCAGCAGCAGGAAGAAGCGCAAGAAGGGCCAGAGTGCACGCCACGTTGTCGAGCAGCCAGAAACCCTTGAAGACATGGAAGACATGGCTGCCAGGTTACTCGGCTAGGTCTGGTCCCAGCAAACATAGCAATATACCAACCATTATATTCACCACCCGATCACTCCCAATCCAGCATCCCAATCGCCCTCCTAATATGCTCGCTCCCCAACCCCTCACACGTCGTCCTCCCCCTCTCACAATCCTCGCGCCCCCACATCCTCCTCCGCTCCTCAGCAAGCAGTCCCCCCTCAGCATGCCATCTAACCTGCCTCTCCTCCGTCTCCCTCAACAACCGCATCAACGGCATAGGATTACTCCCCCCACCATCCATCTCCGTCCTCAACGCCGTCTTCACCAGCGTCTTCCACACCCCCGGCTCCAACTCGATATTAAACCCCATCGGACAATCCAACGTCCCCGTATGCAGATGCGAAAGCGCAGGATCATTATCCCCAATCCGATACGGTTTCCTCGCACCTTGTTCCCGCAAGCGAGCAGCCTCGCTATCCACTTCGTGCAGGACCCTGGAGAAGCGCGACACAATGGCTTTGAAGAGCGATACCAGCGCCGAGACGTTCTGGATCGCGGAGAAGACGTCAAGTGGACATGTAGGGCAGTTGAGGAGCGAAGCGACGGCGCGCATTGCTTTGCGCAGCGGGATGATGACCTGGGGGAACGAGAAGGTCGGCACGGTTTGCAGGTCTGTGAGGGTTAGGTAGATGAGTGAGAGGCAGGGACAAGGGCCGATTGCTGGGTTCTCTGGCGGGGTGGCTAGAGTCGCGGGATGTGGGTGCTGCGGTGCTGGTATGATGGTGGTGTCCCACAGCGAAGGGTCGATGGTGTCGAAACTGTACTGATCAGTTATTGGTACATCCTTCACTTGGGAGGAACTTACTCAAACCCGCTTAATGGAGTAGCAGGTTCATACAACCCCCCTCCTTCCATCCGCACTGGTACATACCCTCCTCCTTCACTCTCTCCAAACCCCACTCCTTCCACCTCCCCACCCAGCTCCGCACTCATAACCCCATTCAACCCACCACCGTGCCCACCCAGCTGACCCCCCACTTTCTCAACCCCCCCGCGCTCCTCCGGGTCCAGCGCCTCCGCCCGCCGACTGGTGCGGGGGCGGGCCGCGGGGCTCGGGCGGGGGGGCACGCGCCGGTGGGGCGCGCGCGGGCAGCG
>SATY01000378.1:0-31625 GCA_004335155.1 Ascochyta viciae
TCCTCAGGGGAGACAAGTATTATTCTCATTACTGAATACACCTATTGCTATCCCTCCACTATCTACCCCTGGTGTGAAGCAAGTACTATTGCCTATAACCAGAACCTCACATATTCTAGTAGCTTTAAATAACTTAAGTATGAGTTTTTGTGTAAAGGCAGCTATCTAAGCCTTCTAGAATAAGAAGAAGAAGTCACTCTTCTTGATTGCTAATAGTCCTTAGCTAATGTAAAGGTAGGTTGAGAGCTCTTTTAAGTACGCAGTTGATAGAGGCTTAAACAGTACTACATTAAGTAGTTAAAGCGTATAAGTTGAGTGAGGAGGTAGTATAGCCAGGAGAATCCAATTCTAGTTACAGAAGTTGATAAAATCCATAGTCAGATAACTACCATAGCCATCAATAATAAGTAATTGGTAGGGGCGTGGTGATAAAGGCTTAGTATACCTATCAAACACTTGTTTAAGCCAGGCAGTACCAATCTCGTTGTTTAACCAGCCAGAGTCTGATGTGGTGACAAATACTAAGTGTTCCCCTAACTTAATTAACTTAACCCAGCTTGATTGTATAGCTGTACCAGTAGCCTAATAGATAAGGCTTAGCAGCAGAGCTCTACTATTACCACTCACACACGCTATAAGAGTAATCTACTTATAGTTACTATCTTAGATTAATACTATAACCTCCCCCTTCTTATACATTTGTCTGCTAAACACGTGTTTTTCCCTGCTAGTAATACTAATTATAAAGCCCTTCTTATCTATATTGTATGTGTAGCATAGCTTAACGTTGTACTAGTTAATTTTGTGCTATAGGAGGTTGAAATAGAGCCTGTATTTCTCCCCTAAGTTAGCTTAGTGGCGGTTGCGGTCCATCCCAGTTGTCCACTAAGAGATGAGATAGATACAGTGGTAGTTAATAAAGCGTATAACCTAGCTCTCGCTAATAGGACTGTAGGCTATTAATAACGCAAAATTTTATATTATCTCTCTTATAGGGGGTATATAACGTCTAGTAAGGCCTTCTATATACTGTACAAGCTCCTGCTCCTATTGTAGGGTAAGTTTCTGTTAGTTGGTTAACTTAACTGCATAGGGTGCTTGAAGACGTTAGTGTCTTTAGCTTAATGTTGTCTGATTAACACTAAATCTTTTTGCAATTTCCTAATAACTAAGTTTTTCGCCTAGTCCTTGCGCTTCAATTGCTGCAATTGCTTTGTTAATAGCTGCCATGGTTGTTGAGTTATTACGCGTTGAAGTGTGGGTGTGATTTTAGTTAGGGTGGCTCGTTACGCGACGTAGCTCGTTACGCGCACAGACACGGTATTTAGTGATCAAATCTAATTGTAAGGAGCTAACCTCTGAGGGAATTTGCTAGTAAAATACAAGATAGATTTGATAAAGAACAACCTCTAGGGCAGAGGTTGCAGAGTTTTTATAACCCTAGTTTAGACCTTTTAGCTCCGTGACAGGGCTCTGGTCTATGCTAAGAGTGCGAACTAGAGTACTGCCAAGGCAGTGTACACTAAGGAACTAGCACCTAGGCCTAGCCCATTATAGTAATAGAGCATAGTTGAGAAACTATATCTCTAAAGCTCTAGAAGTAGTTAACACCTAAAATAGATTAGGAATCTATTAAAAATTAGATATTGCAAACTTACTACATCGCTTTGCCTTTAATATAGTAGGCTTAATAATGTAATATCTAGTCTCTATATTCCTCTTAATAGTAATAGTGCTATTAAAGAGACCTCTTAGGTACTTAATATTAATATTTAATCTAATACTACTGCTAAAGTGCCTCTCTCTTTCTTAGCGCATCTAAGTCTATCTATTATAGCCTATAAAGTAGGAAGCCTCTCCTATAATTGCATTCTTAATAAAATTAGAATCTATTCTAGTTTTAATATTATAGATACCTTACTGCTTAAATTCTTAACAGACAACAGGTTTGCAATTAGGGTAAAATGCAAGGCAACCTTATTGTCTAAACTATTAAAGCGTTCTCTAGTAAAGACTTTTAATAATTAGGATAGAATAGGGTCTAAATAGATTAATAATAAATTAACACACCTTATTGCCTGTTGTTAAGGATTAGAGCTATGCTTTAGTAGAAGGCTCTTTATCTGTTAAATCTTATTATATAGTTAACTATCTACCTGTATATAAGAGATCCTTAGACTAGGCACTAGATATTAACACATTCTAATCCTAGTATAAAGGTGCTTAAACTATGTTGCATTCTAACTTCTAAAGAAAGGTAACTTTGTTAGTTTCTAAACTAATCTTTAAGACTAGTAGTATTGCATCTAAAACATATTTAGAATAGATTACACATAGACTTAATTCTACACTTACTTCTAGTGCCCTGCACTATATATCTCCTACTAACAGCTATGTAGTGTCTTAGTTCTTTACTATAGGAACAACGTACGCTATACTAGACTCTAATATATTTAGGTATAGTAGCAGTGTAGTTACATAGTTAACAGTTACAGCTATTAATAGCTATTCTTAGTTATTGCTAACTATAAATAGAGTAGTAGTCTATTATATAATATAAATCTATTACAAATCTATTGCAAAGGTAATTAAAGTCTTACTTCTTTTGTACTTGCTTATGTACTCTTTGCTACGTCCTCTAGCTCTGCAAATACGTCTTTAAGCTCTAGCTCTTAATTAATTGCACTACTAGGGTTGCCTATAGCATAATAGGGCACAAAGGAAGCAAACGCCTCTATATTATTAGCTATAGGCAGAACTTGCTAAAGAGAATAGACTAGAAATTAGCTCTTAATGCATTTAGAATTAGTTTTATGTATTATGTTCTTTGTATAACAGGCTAGCTATTTATAAAAAACCTAACTAGTGCCTTCTAAACCTAACTATAGTTTGGCAAGACTTAACTCCAAAATTATTAGGTTTTTCTTACTTGATTAGGGTATCCGAGGTTTGCCGACGCTAGGTCCATGGCCGGCTCAACTGCCAACACGTTGACGCCCCCATGCAGGGACTACGTATGGGAAGTTAAAACACGTTCCCCGGGCCCATGGCTTTTCGTTCTGGATTCAGCTACTGCCGCTCGCTAGTACGCGGCAGTCTTACTTGTTCAGCTCGGTGAGGCCTGTGCGTGCAGGACAAGCGCGTGCATGCCCTGCTATAGCAGACGGATCCGGCAAACTTCCTTCGGGTCGCAATTTTCTTTGCACCATTCTGGGGGGGCAAAAGATCAACCGGGGGCCTCGGAAAGGGAACTGGACCTTGACTTACAAGTGGATCTACAAAGGAGAACGGGAACGGCAGAGTCATGTAGTAGCATTTGAGTACTCAAGTCTGGTTTGAAACTTTGTACTTCTAGTTTCCTGTTCCTCTCGCCAACCTTTTCTTTGATAATGGGACACTACTATCTCGTGTAACCGTTCATCCACACTTTTTTTCACTGATACCCACATTTGACCCGTTTCGATCCTGCAGATCTTGGTTCGCTTGAACCAACCGGTCCCAAGATAGTCAGCACACCCAAGATGCAGGACCGAGGCGATCAGGTCGCGGGCATAGCCATAACGTTCCTCATCTTGACATGGCTGACCGTTGGCTTGCGATGTTACGTTAGGTTAGTTGCCGCTGTCCCGCAAAGTTTCCACTGTTCGACATACAAACTAACACCAACATCAGAACGGTGCTCGTGAAAGCCTTCGGATTAGACGACAAAGTGATGGTCGTGACACTGTGCTTCTTCACAGCGTATTTAGCATGCCAGCTCGGCGGCGCTGTCCATGGAACTGGGCAGCATCGTGAAAACATCACGGACGAGAACGCCCAAATCGCGCTCAAGTACTGGTTCTTCTGCGAGGTCTTCTACACGATAACGACTTCCATCTTCAAGATTGCCATTGGACTGTTCTTGCTTCGCATTACGATCGTTCCAATTCACATCTGGATCATCCGCTTCATCATGGCCGTCGCCGCTGTCGTTGGAGTTGCGTACACATTACTCGTCATCTTCCAGTGTAAACCAATCTCCTACTGGTGGGATCTGGATCCAAATCATACCGGCACTTGCCTTTCTGCATCGCTGGTTATGAATTTCACTTACGTCGTCTCTGCGTTGAACTCGTTCGCAGATTGGACGTTCGGAATCCTACCCATCTTCGTTGTCAAGGACCTGCAGATGAAGCGGCGTGTGAAAGTCATTGTCAGCGGGATTATCGGCCTAGCCGCAATGTGAGTACACAGATCTTAACTTTGATTCTAGTTGAGAAATACTGACATTGGCAATCAGTGGTTCGACCGCCACTATCATCCGCCTCCCCTACACCTCCACTCTCAAGCCCTACAAAGGCGACTTCCTCTACCGTACAACCGACTTCGCAATCTGGACGACTGTCGAACTTGGCATCGGAATAACAGCCGGCTGCATCGCAACACTCAAACCCCTCTTCAAAGCCGCTCTCGGCTCAACCGGCCAAAACTCGGGCATGCCATGGTCCAAAACACCAAAAGGCTTTCAGTCCAAGACCGGCGCCTCTACCTATGGCACCCAACAGATGCTCGACAACCTGCGCCCCGCCGCCGAGCGTACAGTACGCACTACCACCGTTACGGGCGGGCGGGGGAGTAGCAGCGACGAGGAGAACATGCTGGACAGGGGCGTGCCAGAGGAGCGGTGGGAGAGCGGGATACGGAAAGGCATTACGACGACGGTGACGACAGAAGTCGCGCCAGACAAGTCGCTGAGCCACAGTAATTCGAAACGAGGGGGTTCCTCGTCTGCTCCAACCTCGAATAAGCGGAGGAGTTTCAGTCTGGGGGGAGACAGTAATAGTACGATGGATGAGGAGTACAAAAAGCCTGTGGGCACATTTAATCCTTTCCAGTAGATCTGGAAGCAGGCAACTGTGTAATGAGATAGATAATGCATGTTCACGATGTAACGCTCCAAGACTGCAAGCCTTTAGCCTCACTGAGTGAGCTTGTTATGATGTGTGATGCACCCAACATGCGCAACCGCAGAGGCAGAAGAGTGCTACTGATTATCGATCAATTGCTCATCTGTTTCAGCTGGACGAAGAGAAAGAGAGGAGTATGTGATCATGTTGTATTGTAACTATGGTAGTGGCGCTCAGCGCTCTTGTACTACTGATATGCACGTCAATGCCGCTAAAGTCAAAAGATGTGCCGTAGCCAATCTGGTATCATTTCCAACGCCTAATATCTTAATATCATAAATCGCCGGCAAAACTTCAAGGCAGAGCCCACTGTCCTCCGACAACATCCAAGGCACCCTCAACGGCCTCCTCAAGCGCTTCCACTCTATGCCTAAGCACGCGGTTCTCCTCGCGCTCCTTGCTGAGTCGTCCCCAAACAGAAGCCTGTGAGCCACCTTCGCAGTTGGCGCAGCCCCAGCTTTGCACGCTTACTGACCCGCCTCTGGGCTTGTCGTACGTGCCACCGCGTTGTAAGCTTTGCACCTTCTTGTTCTTTGGTGTAGCATCAGTCTCAACCTCGAGGATGGAAGATCGGTCGGTGCCTGTTGGGCTGAGGCAGTTTCTAGAGAAGAGGCTTGCGGCGTCTGTTTCGGCATCGGACTCGAAACCAGAGTCGATGCTGAGTTCCGAATTCGAGATGCGGTTGCGGCGGCGTGGTGTGTCCTGGCAGTTGCACTGGGGCTGGCTCCTGATGAGTGCAAGACTCCTCTTGCGCGCGGCTTCCTCCTCTTGCCTCGCATGCCGCTCGAATGCAAGGTCTTCCATCAGGGTTCGCATCTGCTCGTCCTGCTCGGTCGCTTTAGCCGCCATGGTCTCAAGCTGCATCTTCAGGTGGCGTGCTCTTGTTTCTGCTTCGTCAAGCTCGTCATCCTGTGCGCTTTGTTCTGAGTGCGCGTCGACCAGCGCAGTAGATAGCTGGCTGTACGACTTCTGGTAACGCGAGAGGAGGGCTTCGGCGTTGGCGAGGAGATCGTTGAAAGATGACGGTGCGAGTGGGTCAACGGGGCCGTGGGGGAAGAGAGCTTGCGAGATGTTCAGGTTGAGTAGTTCGTCGTCAGCGTTGTGGTATGTAGGCGCTGGGGTAGGAGAGGGGACCGCAGCGTTCTTCTGTGTGGACAGCAGCCACGCGAACCTGCTGCTTGCAGGTGACTGGTGCTGTGGCTTCGTCGGTGTCGCCATCTGCTCGGATCGAGCTGGTGTCTCCGAAGCCACCCTCGTGTGTGTTGGCTTGCGGTTGAAGATATTCATGGTGTTGTTGGCCTCCTCGTCTTGTTCGCCTTCGGACTCCGAGTCGGAAGAATAGAACTCAGAGTCGATCTCTGAGCCTGATTCTGAAACTGTGTCTTGGTCCTGCTGCTGAATGCCGAGCTTCACAGGTGCAGAGGATCCGTTGAACCAGCTCTTGGTCGAATCAATTGCGCTCCTTGAAGGTAGGAAGCTAGCGAGCGATTTGGTGGGCGAATGCGACCGGATCGATGCTGCGGAAGTGTGTTGCTGTAAGGTGGATGTTGCACGGGTGAGAAGAGACTGGCTGTTGTTGAGGAATGTGCCTGTCAAGGTGCGCTGGTGGCTGCTGCGACCTGCGCGGGGATAGTCTTCGATTAGAGAAGGTGGGTCGCCGTGTGGATCGTAGGCAGTGACGTTTGAGGTCAAGGCAGACGGTGGTGGTTGGATGGTAGTAGAGAGATCGATGTTGTCGAAGGTGTTCAGCTCATCGTCGGTAGGCGGAGCCGTGAATTGCCTCAGTGGGGATGTTGGAGCTCTGAGAACTCCCCGCGCAGGAAAGTGGGCTGCGTGTGAGGCCTGAGGAGGATGTTGAAGCTCGAGCTCAGGAGAGGCTTGTTGAAACATGGTTGATTAAGGGTCCAAGAATTTCCTATTTCGAACAGCAGTTCTTCAGCACTGTCGGCGAGCGAACAGATGGAATGACTGTCGTGAAACGCGGTACTGCTGTTGAGAATGGGGTATCCCGGTCGACGGCTAGGGTATCGATAGCGGGGACCTGCAGAAGCGCGAACGTAAACAGGCGGTCAAAGAGGGTACAAAAGTTGGATAAAAGGAGGTTGTGCGGGCTGCAGTGCAACGAGTTGCTGGAGAGAGTTGTGAATGAATTCGGATTTGGTCGTAGCACGGGGGAAAAAGGTGCTGTCGTGTCTCTGAGATTAACAACGTGGTTGGCAGGTGGCTGGTTGAAGCTGGCGAACGGCTAGAACCAGGTTTTGAGGCTGGGAGCGTCATCTTTCCTCACCGCAACATGCATCCCATCGCTAAAAGCACCAATAGCCCCAACACCAATCCCAAAGTGAGGCTGGCCGCCGCTAAGACCTGCAGTAGTTCTCTTCAAAAGTTTTGCGCTGTTGTTATGCAAAACAACGACGACGCTAGTGCAACACTGGTGGTCTGCAAGCTGTCTAAACAAAGCTTTCAGAACCCATCATATCGAAACGCTCAGTGCTATCTATTGGACGCTTCATTTCCCAAAGTTCAAAAATATTCGATCTCGTCATTTACTCTGGATCAGGTGCGCGTCTTCTGAGGTGCCCCATCGCTCAGCTCCATCCTCAGCCAGTACGAGCCAAGGTGCTTTCTCGCGGAGAAAGATGTGTTTCTTGACGACTGGTGGTTCGCACTTCATGCTCTCCAGGTCCACAGAGCTCATTGTCAGCGAGACTTCGTCTTCCAGAAAAGAGTAGACCATGGTGATTGGGGAACCGCATTTCGAGCAGAATGACCTCTCTCCGACGTCTGACAGCCTCAGGAATTCGCGTGTAGACTCCTCTTTGAACGTCAGCGCGTTTCTTGGTACGCCCGTAAATGGAATATAGGCCGACCCAGATACTTGTTGACACGCACGACAATGACAAAAGACTATGTCTTTAGGGCGTGCACTAGATGTATACTGCACTCCGCCGCATCTGCAGCCACCTCCAAAGACAACGCCATTGTCGATGTCCTTGGCGACGTATCTCGAGCCGTCATCAGCTTTGGAGCCTGTTAGCAACTACTTTGAAGACATCGAACCTCAATGAGTTGTCGTGGTCTGGACTTACATTTATGTGCAACTCCAAGGAACACAGAGTCAACTTCTTCAACTCTTCCGTCAATCGCCAGCTTTTCCCATTCCTCTTTGTAGACACCCTGCGCCTTTCTTCTGATGTCGTTGTTCGCAAAGGTCCTTGCAACATCCTTCACAATGACATTTTCTACAAAGAAGTCGTCCCACTGCTCGATCTCGTAATATCGCCTACCGTATCCAGCTTGGTGGTCGACGGTTACGACCTTGTCAACTTCAAGGCCAGCAGACTCGAGCACTTCCTTTAGTGAGGATTCTGACTTGCTCCATGACCGGTTGTACGGGATCGGCAGCTCCAAACGTCGAGCAACTCTTTCGAGCACCATGCCAGCTACTAGATTCCTTGGGTGTGTTGCGTCTAGTGCAAGTATGCCTCCAGGCTTCAGGAACTGTGACCAGTGCTCGATCGCAGCTTTTGGGTCGGGGAATAGGACAAGTGCGGAGGCCACGGTGATGACGTCGAATGTCCTTCCCTTCAAGGCATTGATCTCTTCGAGATGCAAAACATCTCCCTCCAAGAAAGTTACGTTTGAGAACTTATCACCTGCCTTCTTCTTCTTCTTATACTCGGCAACTCCAAGCATCGATGGTGTGATGTCAACACCAACGACCTGACCAGAAGATCCCACAGCGTCTGCCTCTAGGAAAGTGAGAAGTCCAGTACCACAAGCAAGGTCCAGCACCTGTTGGCCCGGCTGTATATCGATGTGCGAGATGAACCGGCTGGTGAAGTCGTCATGCCAGGTGCCATCGTAGTTCACCGCTCTTGACTCGTAAAATTTTATGGCGCCGTCTGCTTGCCGCTTGCCAGCCATAACGATAAGTTGACGTGTTGCTTCAAATGATGGCTAGTGATGCAACGGTATGCTGAACACCGAGACGGCCCGAATAGTTTGAGCAAGTGTATCCTTGACTAGAGGCTCGTGCTTTCTTTTGTGTTCTCCTGAACGTAGGCTACAAGGTAAACCTGATGTTTTCGACAGCGTGAAGGATCACCGGATCTTGTGAGGTTTTACGCATGTATGACTGAGGGGTCCCGAAGTCTGGCGGTTCACGCTAGTACCCAGATAGGTAAGCCCGACTGACTAATCCGTCTTTCTCCATCAGCTCGACTGCTCTTTCTCCTCAACCTCAATCGCCGCAAGGTTTGCATACACCAGTATCGTCTATCCCCTTGGCATTTTGAAAGATTACTTGGTCGGACTCAGTATTCTTCAGTGCTGAACAGATAGACTGTTGGTCTAGGGAACCGTCAAACTATGTGTCTCTTAACTTCACAGCAAGCAAAGGGTTTCTGTCATGAAGTGCATACTGGCAGCATTTGCTCCTATATCTCTGGAATTCGTTGTCTGCTTCTGATTTGGAGTGACAAGTCTTGGTGTTAGAGAGGTGAAGCTCGAATTACCGAGAACTACTCCGATCCACCATGAGTGTCCAGCCTCAACATGTGATTAGGCGCACCAGCGAAAATCACCACTATACAGTCGTCAACCGAGTACAGCTACTCATGAGCTATATGCACCGGTTGATGGACAGGCTAAACTCGGTGACTTGAAACGGCGGCTCTACTGCACCCCGCACGTGGATCCCAATGGAAAAGCTATGTCAAAGTTTAGATCCATATCTAGGTCCAAGTACAGATTGGGCATACCCGAAAATGGCCAATAGATATCATACTATGCCCTGAGGACTGTCGTTTGCCAAGGTGGGTAGATTGTCATCATTTCCTCAGCGGCCGAAGGGAAAAGGAAACACCAAACATCTTCTCTCAAAAGCAAAGTGGTGTGTCGAATTACCAGGTCTTTCAATCTGAGACGCTTATTCTATCTACAGTTGTAGTCACAGATGGTTGCATAATACACAAACCCAGCGGTATGAGGTAAGATCGACCTTGAGTATATTGTGGCAAGCAGTCACTTCTACCGCGGGTTCTCACGCACCGGACAGCAGCTCTCTATAAAAGGCGAATGCGGTTCTCGAATGGTCGTTACAATCACTGAGAGCGTTGAGCATAATTCTTAACAACATGAAATTTTCCGTCCTTGTTCCGCTTCTGTCTGCGACAGTTATCGCAGTGCCAGTCATCGAAGAGCGCCAGACAACCTGCAAAGTTCCAACTACCTTCCCAACAACTGCGAACGCAAAGCTACCCAATCCTTTCAAGTTCTTCGATGGCAGTAGCGTCACCACCAAAGCCGATTTCGAGTGTAAGAACCAGGAAGTCAGTGCTGCGTTGCAAGCTCAAGAGCTTGGTGTCTTCCCTCCCAAACCATCAAGTGTCACGGCTTCGCTCTCCGGCAACACTCTTTCTATCTCCGCTTCTGAAGCCGGAAAATCGATTACTTTCACCGTTTCGATCCAGAGGCCCGGCGGATCTGGACCGTTCCCAGCGATTATTGCCTACGGTGCTGCCAGTCTCCCCATCCCCAATGGTGTCGCGACTATTGTCTTCAACAATGACGATATCGCTGCGCAACAAGGCCAGAACAGTCGTGGCCAGGGTAAGTTCTACAATCTATACGGATCGAGCCACAGCGCTGGTGCACTTACTGCATGGGCATGGGGCGTGGACCGAATCATTGACGCTCTTGAGATCACCCCCAGTGCAGGTATCGACCCGAAGCGTGTTGGTGTGACTGGCTGCTCGCGCAATGGCAAGGGCGCGTTTGTTGCCGCCGCTCTCGTGAAGCGTATTGCGCTTGGCCTCCCACAAGAATCTGGCGCGGGTGGTGCGGCCTGCTGGCGCATCTCTGACTCTGAGAAGGCAAAGGGCAAAAACATCCAGACTGCCTCACAAATCGTTGGGGAGAACGTCTGGTTCAGTCCAAGGTTCAACGCGTTCAGTACCAAAGCCAACACTCTGGCCGTTGACCATCACCAACTCGCGGGCATGGTGGCTCCTCGAGGTCTTCTTGTTATCGAGAACGAGATTGACTGGCTCGGCCCTGTATCCACCACTGCTTGTATGAAGGCTGGTCGCTTGATTTACAAGGCGCTCGGTGTGCCTGACAACATGGGTTTCACAGGCTCTGGCAACCACAATCACTGCTCGTTTCCTTCGAACCAGCAGGCTGACCTCACTGCATTCATTAGCAAGTTCCTGTTGAACCAGAACACGAACACAGCAAACATTGAGAGAGGCCCTGGTGGCGCAGATGTTGGCACGTATATCGACTGGACGACACCTACACTCACCTAGGTTCTGTGGCTTGTCAGGGAAGGAACGTAGGGATGTCACTCGTTTGGGCATATGCTGAGGCGCGTCATATCATATTCAGATAGCAAGAGATGATACTTTACGCTTCAAGTTCGGTTTGTGGCGATACGCAGTGTTTTTAATTCAAGGTGTAAGAAAACGCCTCAAAGGCAACTCATGTCGTCCCCTCTCGACACCAATGTTGACACCATCCTTGCGATGACGTAACAAAGACTGTGACGCTTCATTGTAATTGTGTGTGATGTTTCCATGGGTTTTCGAGGATATCAAGCGTAGCAGGGGAGTTCCTATAGATGTTCAAGCGGGCACAGAGCAAGTTTGATGTTCGTGAGGTCGTTGGACGTGGAGGGGGTCGCGGTCGCAATTGCACTCCACTGGTTCGCCAGTCCGAATCTCCGCCGTTGGTCCAAACGTCTGACTACCACGTCAGACCTCGTACAAGTCGATAAGACATACCCCAGACGCTCCTCACGGTGAATGATTGTTGATGAGAGAGCGCGATGAGAGATGATGTCTCCATCGATCAGACCAATCAGATACGGGATCCCCGTCACATGACCCTTGACGCTAAGCCGAATCAGAAGCCGACCTCTCTGCACTCGCTCTGCCGCGCCTCGATGAACGTCCACCCCAACGCCGACCAACCCCAACATCACCGAACATCGTCCCCCATCTTTTTTGCGCGCGCAACACGTTGTTCATAACGCGTGTAGCGCAACGAGCGACCTATTCGCACGCGCCTGTGCCCTTTGCCTCCCCCACACCCAATTTGCCAGGCAGCCTCTGGCTCTGGTCCTGCCATCCATCGCGACACCTGCGCGTGCAGGCGGAGTACCATCAGCCTTATTCACCAAGAGGCACGCACCACCACCACGCAGCACGATAATGTCATAGCAGCCCGCTGCATGCGCACTCGATTGATCGCAACTGTCCTTTCCCCATATTGCGCGCTTTTCGACCAGCCACCTATTGCGGATTGACCGCGTCCGAGGCTTGTAACGGTTGATACTCACACTATTTTGCGCAACACTGCGCATACAGTCCACCACTACAGCCATGGCGTCAGTTCAGGCCACGCCAGACATGTCTGGCCAGGGCCAAGGTCAGCTGCCTGCCAACCTGTCCAAAGAGCAGGTCGGGCAGATCTTCCAGGTGCGTTCACTTCACCGCAAATGCACATGCGCTCCGCGCCATGATCATCGTGGATCCCAGCCACTGACTAGTTTATAGCGTTACCAGCAGATGAAGGCGGCAGGTGTTCCCGACACCAATCCTGACCTTATCAAGGCGCGCAACCTCCTCGCTATGGTTCAGAAGCGCAACCAGTATATCGCACAGCAACAGCAGATGATGAAGCAACAACACCAGCGACAACAGAGCATCTCTGAACAGCAAAACGGGCAGCAGAATGGTGCCGCCGTGGCCATGAATGGTGCCAAGCTAGCTGATGGCTCATCCGCCACACCCTCCACCAGCGGTCCCTCTGCTGGCGTACAGTCCGCCATTGCTCCCGGACAAGCTCCTTCGGGAGACGGTCAAACACCCACTTCAGCCACAGGTGGAGGCAACGGCGGGTTCACAAAGGAACAGCTGTTCATGCTCAGGAGCCAGATCTCAGCGTTCAAGCACCTTTCCAAGGGTCTGCCTTTACCTGCTAACATGCAACAAATGTTCAGCAACCAGCAAGCGAAAAAACCTCAGAGCACGACCGATGCTGTCGCTGCTGCCTCCCAGGTTCTGGATAACGCCACACGCGCTGCGAGCGCATCTGCTGCACCCGGCGGCGCTGTTCTTGAGCCCAGGAATCTCCCTCGTCTACCAGACACATTCATCGAGCCTTGGAACAGCGAAGCATTTCGCGATGTCAACTATATCTCGCACACTCAGCGCAAGAACCGACCTTACCTCGCAACGATTATGCCCCAGGGCGTCGACCTCGATGCTGTACAACAGGGCATGCAGGAGTTGCGCAAAGAACGCGAGGTTATCTTGTACAACCGGATCACTGCGCGTAAAGCGGAGTTGGAGAAGTTCAACGCCAATGTCGGCTCTTGGGACACGAGCAAGACAGATACGCCTGAAGACGACGGCAAAGTGAAGTTGGCGCTCGTAATCGAGCAGAAGAAGCTCAACCTGCTGGAGAAGCAACGCAAGCTACGGAGAGAGATCGCCCAGCAGATGATTCATGCTGACAACCTCGCCATGACTGCCAATCGAACAGTCTACCGTAGGCTTAAGAAGCAGTCGATGCGCGAAGCTCGCCTTACCGAGAAGCTGGAGAAGCAGCAACGCGATGCTCGTGAGACAAAGGAGAAGAAGAAACACCACGAGTTCATCGACGCAATTAGGAAGCACCGTACCGAGTTGCACGAAGCTGGCGCGGCTCAACGACAACGTCTGCAGAAGCTTGGCCGCATCATGATCACTACTCACCAGAACATCGAAAAAGAAGAACAGAAACGCGTTGAGCGTACCGCCAAGCAGCGTCTACAGGCTCTGAAGGCCAACGACGAAGAGACCTATCTTAAGCTTTTGGGTCAAGCCAAGGACACACGTATTTCTCATCTGCTGAAACAGACCGATGGTTTCCTGAAGCAGCTTGCCGACAGCGTCAAGGCACAACAGCGAAACCACTCCGATCACTACAAGCTCAACAACGCAGAAGATATCTCTTCCGACGAATCGGAAGACCATGGCGACACAGACGATGAAGTACAGCCAGGTAAGAAGCGAACCGACTACTACGAGATCGCTCATCGCATCAAGGAGACTGTGACCGCGCAGGCCTCGTGCTTGGTTGGTGGTACACTGAAGGAGTACCAGATTAAGGGTCTGCAATGGATGATCTCGTTGTACAACAACAACCTGAATGGTATTCTTGCTGATGAAATGGGTCTCGGAAAGACCATTCAGACCATCAGTTTGATCACCTATCTCATCGAGAAGAAGCAGCAGCCTGGGCCCTTCTTGGTCATCGTACCGCTGAGTACACTTACGAACTGGACCAGCGAGTTCGAGAAATGGGCTCCCAGCGTCTCGAAGATCGTCTACAAGGGTCCACCCAACCAGCGAAAGCAGTTCCAGCAGCAGATTCGTTGGGGCCAGTTCCAGGTTTTGCTCACCACTTACGAGTTCATTATCAAAGACCGCCCAATTCTGAGTAAGATCAAATGGGTACACATGATCGTCGACGAAGGTCATCGCATGAAGAACGCCAACTCGAAGCTAAGCAGCACGATCACGCAGTACTACAGCACTCGCTTCCGTCTGATTCTTACTGGTACACCGCTCCAGAACAACCTCACTGAGCTTTGGGCTATGCTTAACTTCGTTCTCCCTACCATCTTCAAGTCCGCCACGTCTTTCGATGAGTGGTTCAACACTCCGTTCGCCAACACCGGTGGTCAAGACAAGATGGAGTTGACTGAAGAAGAGCAGTTGCTTGTCATTCGCCGCCTTCATAAGGTCCTTAGACCCTTCCTTTTGCGTCGCCTCAAGAAGGATGTTGAGAAGGATCTTCCGGACAAGACGGAGCGAGTCATCAAGTGCAATTTCTCCACACTGCAGGCCAAGTTGTACAAGCAGCTTGTCACACACAACAAGCTCATGGTCAGCGACGGAAAGGGTGGCAAGACTGGCATGCGAGGTCTGAGTAACATGCTCATGCAGTTGCGCAAGCTCTGTAACCACCCCTTCGTTTTTGAGGAAGTCGAAGATCAGATGAACCCTACGCGAGGCACAAACGATCTCTTGTGGCGCTCAGCAGGAAAGTTCGAGCTTCTGGATCGTGTCTTGCCCAAATTCCAGGCCACCGGCCATCGTGTTCTCATGTTCTTCCAGATGACCCAGATCATGAACATCATGGAGGATTACCTGCGACTGCGAGGCATGCAGTACATGCGTTTGGATGGTGCAACCAAGGCCGACGATCGATCTGATCTGCTCAAGGCTTTCAATGCCCCCAATTCGCCTTATTTCTGCTTCCTGCTGTCTACTCGTGCGGGTGGTCTCGGTCTCAACCTGCAGACGGCTGATACGGTTATTATTTATGACTCAGATTGGAACCCTCATCAAGATTTGCAAGCACAGGATCGCGCTCATCGTATTGGTCAGAAGAACGAAGTCCGCATCCTTCGTCTTATCACCTCAAACTCTGTCGAAGAGAAGATTCTCGAACGCGCCAACTACAAGCTTGACATGGACGGCAAGGTCATTCAGGCCGGTAAATTCGATAACAAGTCGACAAACGAGGAGCGTGATGCTATGCTGCGAGTCATGTTGGAGTCTGCTGAAGCTGCCGAGAGCCTTGAACAAGAAGAGATGGACGATGATGATCTCAATTTGATCATGATGCGAAACGAAGATGAGTTCAAGCTGTTCCAAGAGATGGACAGGAAACGACTTGCGGAGGATCCGTACGGTCCAGGCAAGCCACTGCCACGTCTTATTGGCGAGAGCGAACTTCCGGATATCTACCTAAACGAAGAAGCCCCAGTCGTCGAAGAGGTTGCAGATACACCCATTGGCCGTGGAGCTCGTGAGCGTACACGTGTCAAGTACGACGATGGTCTCACTGAAGAGCAATGGCTTGAGGCCGTTGACAATGACGAGGATACCATCGAAGCTGCGATCGCCCGCAAGGAAGCTAAGATCGCTAAGCGCGGCCGAAAGTCCGGCGTAAGGGAAGAGTCGCCTGCGCTTTCACGAGAGAGTTCAGAAGAGCCCGTGCCTAAGAAGCGAGGCAGAAAGCCCAAGCAGCCTGAGAAGCGCAAAGCTGATGAAGCCTCTCTGGATGGAGATGTTGCGCCCCGCAAGCGTGGCCGTCCAGCACCGGCCAAGGACACACTCCGACCTGAGCAGCGAGCTTCGTTACAGAAGGTTGTCAACATCGTCTACGAAGCGCTCAACGACCTTGAGGAAGAGTCGACCGACCGTGACATCCCCAACCGCGGCATCATCGACCCTTTCATTGAGTTGCCGGACAAGTGGGACTACCCTGACTACTACCAACTCATCAAGAACCCTATCTGCATGAACCAAGTCAAGAAGAAAATCAACAAGAAGGAGTATCAGTCACTTAAGCAATTCCGGCAAGATCTCGGTCTGCTGTGCAGCAACTGCCGTCTGTATAACGAGGACAGCAGTTTGCTGTACCAGGACGCCAACCTGATTGAACAGACAACGGTCGACAAACTCAAGGAGGCTACACAGGAATACCCGGAGTGGCAGGACTTTGACGACGCAGCATCAGGCACGGGTGGTCTGAGCACAGGCGTGACAAGTGCTGTCGGTACTCCGCGCGCGCTTTAGAAAAGGTACGCGAGATCTTGTTTGCCTACACGGTCTTTTGTTACTGCTTGTTCTCGTCTGACTCGATTAGGCCAGGGTCACGTATTTGATGAGAACCATCCACAGAGTAGACTTGGAGCAATGATTTGCCTTCTCGACATGTCCTTTTTTTCTTTCGCAGGCTGTATAATTTTCAAAGTGAGATTGGGACGGAGGGCTTGAGGGCTCGAAAGACTCATTGCAAACGGTCTTTCTTCTACTTCTTCACCACATCACCTGGGCGCTGGGAGGGACTTCTTTTTAGGGCTGAGTTTCATGATGGATTGATTGATTGATTGATCGACATGATGGGGCTCTCGCTTGGGATTGACCGGAGTTTGTTAGGTACTATTGCATAGCTAGTAGACCCGACTCGACAGATTCAATTGCAATGCATGTGTATTGTTTTAGAAGTGCGTGACATACCCTCTTCTCTCTTGTGAAATTTCCACCGCTTCCTAGCTTCTATTCACCTTGTCTACGTCTGCTTCTTGTTCCACGCGACACACTCCTCAAACTTGACGCCCGAACCCCCGAAGATGTCCAGCGCACTTCCGATTGTCAAATCTACCTTGCCGTGACTCAGTTCCTTGACCAGCTCCAGATCGGCTATCGACCTTCCTCCGCCTGCGTACGTCACAGGGATGCTGCACCACTCGGCTAGCTTTGTGACTAGCTCGTGGTCGATGCCGCGCTGCAGGCCTTCGACGTCGGCGGCGTGGATGAGGAATTCGGAGCAGTGCGGTTCGAGGAGCTGTATTGATTCTGGTGTTATGTTAGGCCTTGATTGGTAGAGAAAAGGAAGGGTGAGGGGGAGGGAGAGTGTGTGTGCATACCCTGGTTGAGCTCGAAGTCGGTGATGGTCTGCCACTTGTTGGTGGCAACGAACCATTTATCGTCTTTACGTCTGCAGGATAGGTCGATGACGAGTTTGTTCTTGTCGTTGCCAAGGGCGTAGAGGACGCCTTTTAGGCGGTCCATGCTGAAGACTGAGTCGGGGAAGAGGTACGAGGTTATGATGACCTACTGCGCCCAATTAGCTCACTGCTTCTTGTGAACCTTCGCCAGATGGGCTGCAATAGCGCATCCTTGGCGAATAGTGTGGAAGACTCACTCTCTCTGCTCCCCTCTCGATCCACTCTCGCGCGTTGCCCTCGTTGATCCCACCGCCGACCTGCATGCCGCCCTTCCACGCCTCGAGCGCCTCTTGAGCCGCTGTATCATTTCCTGTACCCAGCATGATCACGTGTGCTCCTGAGAGGTCGTGTTCCTTGTACAGCGAGGCATAATATGCTGAGGGATGTTCTGAGGTCCAGTTCGTCTTCAGGTCGCTCGGCGTCGAGGTGGAGAGGGTGCCGCCAACAATCTGCTTGACGCTACCGGCGTGCAAGTCTATACAAGGGCGAAACTTTGTCATTGTGTGGATTGTTGCTGTGAGGCGTGAAATATGACGATGCGGGGTGGAGGGGTGAAAGACCGGACATGATGGCTCGGGGGTCCGAGATGCTTGGCTAGCGCGAACTTTTTGGTGGATCAACTTTTGGAAGCACGAGAATTAACCTGCAACACACACGCTCGACGTAATGGCACCGCAACTGGGGAAACGAAAGCGCGTCACACGCGAGGAGCTTGAGAGGCCATCGCGATCGCCGTCACCTTCGTCAGGGTCCGATAATGAAGACATGCAAGAGCTGTTCCGGCGCGCATTCGAGGCGAAATTCAAGCCGCTGGACGTAGCGCCCAAGAAGCCCAAAGTCGAGAAAGCATCAGTAGCAGAAGGAGATGAAGATGAAGAAGAAGATGGGGACGAGTCAGACTGGTCAGGACTCAGCGACGACGAGCCAAACAAAGTCGAGGTGATCGAATACAAAGATGCTACATACGACTCGGACGAAGAAGCCTCCAAGGCCGCAAAGCGCTCCTTTATGTCGTCAAAGCCACCCACGACCGCCGCTCCCACACCCGGAAAGCTAGCTGTCAAGAAGAAGACGGATGACGCCGACGACACGGGCGAAACGGCAAACCTTAAGAACGACCTTGCCCTCCAGAAACTGCTCCGCGAATCCCACCTTCTCTCCGCCTCGTCGTCCGGCGCCTCAACCCCCACGCTCACCACCTCGGGTATCGCGCGCCACAAATCCACAGATCTGCATCTGCAGAGCTTAGGCGCAAAAGGAAGCATCTTCATGCAGAAGAAGATGCCCATGGCGCAGCGGAAGAACATGGCCCAGAAAGCGCGGCTGACTGAGGAAAAGAGGCGGCACGATGCACGAGAAGCCGGTGTAATCTTGGAGCGGGAGCAGAGGGTCAGCATGAAGGACAAGGACAAGAAGAGGGAGAGGGGCGTGGGCGGGCCGAGTATTGGCAAATTTAGGGGCGGCACACTGAGTCTGAGTAAGAAGGATGTCAGGAGCATCACTGGTGGGCCGGGGAGTCAAGGTGGCAAGGGCGCAAAAGGGAAAGGGAAGGGTAAGCCGAGGCGTTGAGCGTTCCTTCTTGCTGTAAAGACAATGCTCTCGCTCGGCTGCGTAACATCTCTCCTGAACGAAATACTGAGCTGGGAGACTCAAAAACAGGGATGCTTTGATACGAATTACGACATTCTGCCTATCCACACCATGAGCGATAAGTCCGTTTCTCTATACGGATCTTCAGCACTTTGTCGTTTCGAGCGCCTATAGTCAATCGCAAGCGATATCAATATGGCAATTACTGCTGTGGCCGCTGGGCCTGAAACGGTTGCCTGTTTATAGACTGTGCTGAGCTCAGACCTGGTAAGGGCAGACGGGCATGTCTCTACTGATGTTGCCATCGAGTTCTTCAGCTACCCACTATCTTGGCGAGGCTCTGGATATCTGGCCTATCCAATCACTCCTCGCCTTTCTCAAGCGCACGTTTGAGGCAATTTGAGAGTTGCTCGGGTATATAAGAGGACATCTTCCTAATTGTCTAGGCGCGTAAAGCACACCGTATAATACTTATCAGATACTCGTTGTCCTCGTCTACTCTTGATCCCAGCTTTCCCTTTATCCGTCACGATATCTCGTTCTTGGGGAAGTCAACAATCCGGTATCGGCCTCTACCTCGATTTACAACTACACGCCTGTTCCTTATACTCTCGGCTCCTTTACGCTTCTGCAAGTGGAACGTTGCTCTCCATATCACCGCGGAGGGAGCTAAACCTGCCAAGCCTCCGAAGGAGGAGTAAATGCACAAGCAATGCATGGAGAAGTGGGGAAGACAGCGCGATCTGATATTCTAACCGCATCTGGAATGACTATGCGCCGTTACTATCTTATCGCGGCCGATGACAGAGAGAAACAACAATCATTGGATTGAATTGAAAGCATGGTAAACTTGCTCGGTTCCATGTTGCTTCGCAAATCTACCAATAACCGAAAAGCTGTATCAAGGTCCGAATGGTGATGCTTCAGCTCGAGAAGAGTACATATACCCCACCTGGACCCTGCCTTGAGATTCAAACAGTCAACCCCGCTCATCATCTTGCTCCCTTTGTCTGTGTTCAACTGAACTCAGTAATTCACAATGGCTCTGGATCGCCTCAAGCAAGCCGCTTCGCACCTCACAGGCCAAGTGGCACCACCTCACCCATTCGATCCACTCTCTGAACTCGAAATCGAAGCCGCTGTAGCACTTGTCCGCAAAGACCACCCGGATGTCTTCTTCAACGCCGTCACGCTGTTGGAGCCACGCAAGGCGGAGATGATGGCATGGATCCAGGCACCAGATGTGGCTCCAAGACCGCACCGTATCGCCGACGTAGTGTGCATTGGGCGTGGGAGCAAGGTGTTCGATGCACATGTGAACTTGAGCGAAAGCAAGATTTCGAGCTGGGAGTTGACCGAGGGCGTGCAACCGCTAATCACCATGGAGGATCTCCAAATCGTTGAGTCTGTCGTACGCAAAGATCCCAAGGTCATTGAGCAGTGCGGCATCCTTGGTATTCCGCCGCAGGACATGCACAAAGTTTATTGTGACCCCTGGACCATTGGTTATGATGAGAGATTTGGCACGACTGTGCGCCTCCAACAAGCGTTGATGTACTACCGACCTCATGTCGATGACAGTCAGTACAGTTACCCATTGGACTTTTGTCCCATTTACAATTCGGATACCCAGGAGATCATCCATATCGACGTCCCGCCCGTGAGAAGACCGCTGAATACGGCACCACCGAACAATTACCATGCAGCAGCTATCGAGAAAGAGGGCGGGTTCAGGAAAGACTTGAAGCCGATCCATGTCACACAGCCAGAGGGCGTGAGTTTTACAGTAGATGGGCGATACATTAGCTGGGTGAACTGGAAACTGCATGTCGGATTTAACTACCGCGAAGGTCTTGTCCTTAGCAACATTACATTCAACGACAAGGGCACAGTCAGGGATACGTTCTGGCGACTGTCGCTGGCTGAGATGGTTGTACCCTACGGAAACCCGGATCATCCGCATCAGCGAAAGCACGCTTTTGACCTTGGAGAGTACGGAGGCGGGTATATGACCAACTCGCTAAGCTTAGGATGTGATTGTAAGGGTGCGATTCACTACATGGATGCAGCGTTCGTCAACCGCGCTGGACAAGCCACGACAATCAAGAACGCCATCTGTATCCATGAGGAGGATGCTGGTATTCTCTTCAAACACACTGACTTCCGCGATGACAGTGTCACCGTCACTCGTGCTCGCAAGCTGATCATCTCGCAAATCTTCACCGCAGCCAATTATGAATACTGCGTATACTGGATTTTCCATCTCGATGGCACGGTTCAGCTGGAAATCAAACTCACTGGGATCTTGAACACCTATGCCATGCTTCCCGGGGAGGACCTGAAG
Source organism: Ascochyta viciae (assembly GCA_004335155.1). Lineage (NCBI taxonomy): Eukaryota > Fungi > Ascomycota > Dothideomycetes > Pleosporales > Didymellaceae > Ascochyta > Ascochyta viciae. Next base: position 21,455 of record SATY01000378.1, read on the forward strand.
GGCTTTGGCACAGAGGTAAATCCTGGAGTGAATGCACACAACCACCAGCACCTCTTCTGTCTGCGCATTGATCCGAACATCGACGGACCAAACAACACCGTCTTCATGGTCGACGCAACACGTGGCGACGGCGAAGTTGGCAGTGCAGAGAACAAGTACGGCAACGCCTTTTATGCAAAAAAGACGAAGCTCAGCACCCCTGAGCAGGCGGCGACAGACTACAACGGCGCAACAAGCAGGACATGGGACATGTGTAACGAGAGCAAAGTGAACCCAACCAGCAAAAAGCCAGCGAGTTACAAGCTTGTGAGCAGAGAGGTACCAGAGCTGCTACCGAAGCCCGGTGGTCTGGTGTGGAAGCGTGCCGGTTTTGCCAGGCACGCTGTGCACGTTACCAAGTGTAGGTCTATGACTGCTTTCACGAACAATGGATATCACGTATACTGACAAGACCAGACGACGACGCACAGATCCACCCGGCCGGTCGTCACGTGCCTCAGACATCCGGCGAGCCTTCCCAGGGCATACCGGCATGGATCGAGGCCAATCCCACCGCCAACCTAGACAACACAGACGTCGTCCTCTGGCACACATTCGGTATCACGCACTTCCCCTCACCTGAAGACTTCCCCATCATGCCAGCCGAGCCCATAACACTGCTGCTTCGACCGAGAAACTTCTTCACGAGGAACCCTTGTTTGGACATCCCACCCAGCTATTGCAGTGTGCCGAGTGGCGTGAGGCAGGGCAGCACGCTGGTAGATCGGATTAGCAAGTTGGCGTTTGGGGAGAAGGAGACAGCTGCTGCGCAAGGTGCTGCGCCGGGCGAAGCGGCGTGCTGTTCGAGTGGTAAGTATGGTGCTGGCGTGTAAATGTAGCGTTTACTGTTTGAGAAGCATGTCTCGATGAGTTACATCAGTGTTGTTGCTCTCTTCCAGCGTGATGTCGTGTTTCCCAGTTGCTGGTGTGGTTGAGGGGCAATTCAGCAGGACATGCCTTAGTAAAGATGTTGTACACACATGCAGCATGTCGAAATAGATAAGCGTGGTGTTGTGCCACGGTATCGGCATCGGCAGCGGTCTCGTTGCAACGGACCGAAGGATGACCATGTGCGGATGACGTCCCGGAATCCTTTGAGCCCTGCATTTGTGCCCATAGCTCCATCCCACAATTCCAGCACACATCTTACACCATGACATAACGCATACATTTTCCCTCCCGTCACGGTCCTGGCGCTTCTTCTCACTCCCCTCCCAGCATGCGCTCGCGACGACCCGAGGCCTCGACACCGCCATGCCCCGCGCCTTTCCACCCGTAACCTCCAGCGCGGACAGGACGAATGGCACCCCGCGCGCCCCCAAACCCACCCTCTCCGCGTCGGTGGTAGAGAGCGTAGCAGGCTTCAGTGCCGGCGTCGTGTCCTGCCTTGCCGCGCACCCACTGGATCTGCTTAAGAACCGGCTCCAGCTCAACACGACGACACGCTCACGCGTCGGCGACTCGTTCCGCATTCTCAGCAACGTCGTGCGCGATGAAGGCGGCGTCAAGGCCCTATACCGCGGACTATGGCCGAATCTACTCGGGAACAGCCTTGGCTGGGGCTTGTACTTCCTCTTCTACGGCAATCTGAAGGAGCTGCTTAGGAATCGCAAGGCCGAGGGTGAACACTTGGGCAGCGCTGAGTTCTTCTCCGCCAGTATCATTGCCGGTCTCAGCACGGGATTCTGCACAAACCCAATATGGGTTGTCAAAACACGAATGCTGGAGAAAGGCGCAAACCACCCCGCAGCCTACAAGACGATGCGCGCCGGGCTCTCTCACGTCTACGCTACCCGCGGCCTGAAAGGGCTTTGGGCAGGCTTCGTACCGAGCAGCTTGGGCGTGCTGCATGGTGCCGTCCAATTCTCCATCTACGAAAACATGAAAAAGCGAAGAGGCGGCCAAGTCGGCGGGCAAGAAAAGCTGAGCAACTGGGAGTATATGTACATGAGCGGCGGAAGCAAGCTCTTAGCCGGCGCAATCACATATCCATACCAGCCAATCAGGGCTAGAATGCAGCAGTACGAGGCCGCGAGTAGGTACAACGGGCTGTGGGACGTGATGAGGAAGACGTACACAAACGAGGGTTTCTTCGCCTTCTACAAGGGGTAAGCTCTCGACCAAGTACTTGACATGAAACTCGTGCTGATTTTCATGTAGTGTCATCCCCAACACCCTGCGTGTTATCCCAACTACAGTCGTCACGTTCTTAGTCTACGAGAACACGAAGATCTATCTACCTAAGCTATTCACAGACGACGAACAACTGGCGCACGATGAAGATTAAGCGACGCTTGCATTTACCTGACGATGCATCATGTCTGTTTTGGCGTTCAAGAGAGCATTGCGCATTGCAGGCGTTTGGCAAGGAAACGAGTGTCTAAGACATTTGAAGAGCAATGGAATTCAAGAAATCGTTTGTGCAAATAGCACGTAGTTCAGACCTTGTATCTGCAGACAATTACCCTACTGTCGCTGACAGTATAGAGTAGATGCCGAACGATACCACTAGCTTATAGTATCCCTGATTAGTTTCAGACCTATTGTCGAACGTCCAGCGCTCTGTCCATCGCTTCGTGTGAACCAGCCCTGAAGTTGAATTATTTTGTGTTCGAGTCGCTTGAGGGTTTGATATGAAATTCTCGCGAACATGAAGTAGTACCAGCGCATGCGTAAGCTGATGAATGGCGACGGGTTCCAGTAGAGGCAGGCGGGACCAACCCGGGAAGTACTGCGACACCGCACATGCTCCATTAAGACAAGCGGAGAGCGCTTCGGTCGCGTGTTCCGTACCTACGTCTTCTCCACGGGTGTGAGCCGGGTCAGATGCCGGTGGTACACACGCAAAGAACGCTTGGTTGCTAGACAAAGTGAGGAATTGTGCTGGAGCGGATAATCAGCCAACGTCGCAAGACATCAGAGATGTTGAATTGAGAGGTGGCTCGAAGAAACAGGCGCTGCAGGAGTTTAACAAGAAGCGATCGCTGTAAAGAGATACAGACCGTGCTTCCCCAACCTGGAGAACCGGGCTCGACTTACCGCATCCGGTAAACTATTGCAACATCCCCACAATTCCTTGCATATCATCGGTATCCCAACCGAAGCAAGTACATATAATCCACAAGAAACGAGAGATAGCCAACAAATCCCAGATCACTACCTCGCTCCTCGACTCTCAAAAGTGCAAATTCAAACCCTAATCTCAACCCCACTCAACACCCGTATCACCAACAAATCAACATCCACCGAAAATGACCGGACCCCTCGTCCCCCTCACCGTCATCAAAGGCGCAGGCCACGAGTTCATTCCCCTGCCGCAGGGTGAAAACGCAACAGTCGCCGACTTCCACTCGATCCGCACTCAAACGAACGACTCGCCGTCGTACTTCACTTCGGGATTCTACAAGATCGAAGCCGGTCCTGCGCGGCCCGCGCACTACACTTTCGAGGAGACAAAGTATGTGCTTAACGGGCAGATTGATATCTTGGTAAGTGGTGATGGTGGTGAGAGCAGGAAGTGAGAGAAGAAAGAAAGAAAGGGAGAAAGGGAGAAAGTAAAAGAAGAGAAACGCCTTACTTCTTACTACATCACAACACTCAAACTCAGAACCCAACTCAAAGGAAAAAAAAACTGACCAAATCACGATACCAGGACGTAGCAACCGGGATCCAACACCACCTTGTCCCCGGCGACTTTGCCTTCTTCCACGTCGGTAGCAAAGTCGAGTTCTCGACACAGTCGGCAGGTCTGGCTTTCTACGCTGTCACTAGGCCCGTCAAGGCTGCCCATCCTAACTTGAAGGGTAGGGAGGAGGACCATGGAAAGAGTAAGAGCAGTAAGCTGTAAGTTTACGCGAAAGACAAGGCGGGATTTGGTTATGGATGATGGATTATGAGTGGTGAAAACCGCGCGAAGCTGGCTTTCTATACAGATACTTCTCGTTATTTGTAGACAAACACCTTTTTTCTTATGGGAGATTGCGAATACAGAAAGTGGGCTGTACAATGATATCCTCTCACACAAAGGCAGAGGTGTCTGATGTTATCTTGACTTTGATTGCTGTACACTTCAGGGTGTGTCTCTAAATGGTTGCACTATTGAGAGGTACACCTCAACTGTTTTGCGCATCATAGCCATACTGTTCGTCTGTCTACGTAACACATTGATGAGCTCTTTCACTCATCGTTACTTACTGCCCAACTACCACGTGTTTCGAGACGCAACGTCCTCTCGCAGTATCTACTCGGTAATCTCCTGACGCCACTCAGCCCTGGTCTTGGTCGCATGCTTTCGGATGTGACGCTGAGCTTCTTCCTTAAACTGAACTTCGTCCCAGTGGTAGTTGAGGGTCACGACAGCGTTGATCGGGTCGCTGAACTCGGGTACCAGCAGAAGTGAGTATATGGTGTCAATCAAGTCTTTAGTGGTCGTGTCAACAGTCCAGTTACGGTCGAAGATCGAGTGACAAATACGACCGTGGCGGTTGATGTTGGGGTGGTACACTGGCGTGACGAAGCGAGCTTTTGGCGGCAGCATAGGATAGTCTTCGCCCATCTCCACATAAAGTAAGAACGTACCACCCGCATACGTGCTATCTGGAGGACCTTTGATATTTGTTAGCGTTTTTTCTGTTCAAATCCGCTGCATCTCTAGCACAGAGCTTGATGAACCACGTTGCACGTACCTTGCATGACGATCTTCCACAGTCCGAAGTTCGGCTCGCAGATGTACATATCATAGTGCGGGTGTACGAATGCACCACAATTGCGCAGTTCTGTATGGATACGGCTCGTTCGTAAGTTACTGTTGGACCGCACTTGGGAGGTGGCACGACGAGCGAAGTTCTTGAGCTCGACGAATGACTCTGACAGCTGTGGCAGTGGCTTGCGTTGCGGAAACTCATCGCGTGTTGCCTGGTCTATAGCAACTGAATTCTTCGCTTTCTGGAAGCGATAAAGCGCGTTGCCGGCGTGACGTGAGGCATTATGTGGTAGGGTTGCGATCGGTCGCTCGAGCAGGGAAAGGACAGGCTCCATCTCACAGATAGCCATTGCTTCTTCCAGGCTGGCTGGCTCGAATTTGTAGCCCCCGGTCATGTAGGACAAGGTTTGAAGAGCAGTATTGTTTGCGCTGCCCAGACAGAACGAATCGACCACTATGTTAGCTTGGACGAGCTGTGACGTAAGATCGTGGACCAGGCGAGCAGACTTGTTGTCCTCACCATCGGAGATGCAGATGATGCGCAGCTTTGCTTTCGGATATTTTGCAGCATACTGCTGTAGCTGGTCACTGGCTAGCGCGATGCTTTCCCAGATTGCAGTATCCCCTTCTGCAACCATGTTGTTCAGTTGATGACGAAAGTTCTCGACAGCATGGGTAATGGGTTGCGACACTGACGCAGTAGAGCCGAACGTCACAAGGCCGACGTGAGTTTGGAAGCTGTACGCTAACAGTCGGTTGACGAAAGCGTCGAACATCTGCTTCAAAACATCCAAGCGACTTAGTGTCTTACGCTGCTCGGCTTTCGGGGAAGGCGCAGAACCTAGGGAAAGCTTCAGCACCAGAGGTCCACTCACTGGACGTGAGAAGGGATCTTGGGCCATGACCGAAGCATCGATCATCGATTCGGCGTTCACAGTTCCAGTGGCATTCTGCGAGTTGAAGTAGTCTGACAGCGCCTCCCAGTGCACTAGAGTCCGACCACGTCGTTCATTGTCGCCGATATCGCGCAAATTGTGCCAAACCACGAAAGGATCCTCCACAATGGCATACGGGTATTCCGAGAACTTTTGTCGATAGTAGCGAAACACAACGGAGGCCAATGTCTTTGTTGTATTCTTGGATTCCCAGTACGAACACTTTGGTGTTGAATAGTCCAGCGATCTATACACTTTGATGAGGCACATGTCATTTGGCTTAGCGGATGAAGAAGCTGTGGAATCCAGAGGTGTGAAGAAGACATCGATGGCAGAAGCTACACCCGTCTTGAGGGTCTGGTCAGAGTACGGAAGAGCAACGTTTTTCTGCCTCAGTTCGAACTTGGCGTACCGCCCCTTGGTCAATCGGAATGACAACGCGTACAGTTGTCGCAATGTTAGCGTGCGTGGGAGTACCACCGACCACGATTTCAGTGGCGACTTAATCGAAACCGTCTGCACCATCACTGTGGATGGCGTGGCGTATATGTCTGTGCCTTGGACATAAGCAAAGATCTTCTGTTTGGTCTGCGCATCGGATCGGAGGTCGAGACTAGAGAGAACGATATTTGTGAGTGGTGACGTCTTCTTTGTATGGAACCTATAGAACACTCACGTTAGTGACAAGTGCTCTACCATCGAACAGTCTTGGATGAACCAGATTACTTACCATCGCTCTATGTTCTTCCGCTCGTATGTGAAGTTGTCAACAGTCATCACGGGATCCTCCATGAGCTCACCGCTGATGGGACAGAGAAAATCGGTAGGGATCTCGAAGGTGGGACCAGAGTAGCTGGCAGGCTGCTGTACTGCAGCCGATGGCATGGTAGCGCCTGGTCGCCAATTTTGTGGTTCGGGAAGAGATCCTGCGTTCTCGGCTCGGTATGCGACAAAAGCACATAGAGAGTCAGCAAAGTGCTTCATCCTTACCAACCTATTTGACAGTGTGGATACTTCACGTTGAGAGATTGCCACCTGTGCGCGGTAGTAGCTAGATGTGGCCCTACGCTGTGCATTTTCGAGGGTCTTAGTTTTCGCTGTGACCTGCTGCTCGTCGAGTTGTCCAAGAATTTGAAGGACTTTACTGGCATTCTGGTGGCGGTGGAGCTCCGAGGTGCCCGTGCGTACAATGGCCAGCATATCCTCGAAAGAACTATGACCGAGAAGATATTCTGTTTGATGTTAGCATGCCTCTGCGCCTTTTGAAACAATCATACCTTTGAGCTCGTCCAACGCTAAGCGCTCGCCTCCTGGATACTCGACGGGAGGGCTTGCGATCGCTGCTGAGACTCTGCGCACAGCTCGGCTCACAGACGCATCGGCGTCCTCGCTCTCCTCAACATCATTAAACCCGCAGCGCGAGTTCATGCTTGTAGAAAGATCCACGCAGACTACAACAGCCTCGTCTGGGTCTTTGATCTGTCGATGATGGCTGCCGTACGCCTCGAACACGGCTGTGCCATCAGCCTTGCGGCGTTCGAGTATAGGCACTAGCAGTTGTGTGATAACAGAGACATCAACGGCTTCTTCTCCCGATAACGGCCTGAACGTGAGAATGTCTCTGCCGGGCTCCCCACTGCAACCTTCACGTCCAACATAGACTGCCAGACTGCCATGGCGATCTATAGTCAAGACTGGTGGAGAAGCGGAAGGAAGGTCTGCAGGGGGAAGGACGCTCAATCCATTGTTGCTGCACATTGTGGCGAGGTATTGGAGGTTAGTGTACTCCGCTTCCGCAATTACAGCATCGATACTCTTGTCGAGATAGCGACCGGTAAAGGCAACGAGGTCAGAGTTGAAAGTCACAACTTTCGCCTTCCTGCCACCAGCAAGCGTTACGATCCTGTTGAGCCTCCGATCGATAGATGATGCCTTCGCAGTATCATTGCCGTTGGTCCAAACGAGGACGCCACCCTCAGTGAACGCATCGTGGAGTCCAGTGTCGACAAGGCCAGCCCTCGATTGTACTGCAAGCCCACGGACCGGGAGCATGGTAATGGCATTCCGAAGATCGTGGACTTGCATTGTGGTGTAAGGAAGGCTGACGGTGTCATTCGAAGCAGCCACGCGCAACTTTTTGGCTTTGCTCAGTATCAATCCAAACAGCAAACGCGAGCCTTCGAAAAAGCGTCGCGGATCCTTTTGAACGATCGCAAGAGGGACCGTGTCTTTGAGCACTTCATAGAGACACTGTGACAATGCTGCACATTCCGAAAGCTGTGGCGTCTCTCCTCGCATGAGTACATATGCTGTTCGTACAGCTGGAGGGAACCGGGTCATCAAGTGGAGAATTCGTAGGATCGCATCTTGCTGGTCTTCCTCCATGTTCCTTCCAGAGGTGATGTGTGTGAAGGTGCGCAATGTCGACAGCAAATTAGCCATACCACGGTCGGATTGGCCCATAGGGTGTTCCCATGCATGTTGCTTTTGGAAGATTGCTGCTTTGCCAACGTTGGCGCTGTCTGCATCTACAGTAAGTTATTACCCAATGTATACAATGTGTTATCGACTTACTAGGCCCATGACCGTTGTTCTTGGAGTAGACACGTTGGACGGCAAAGATGGTGAGTGTTCCATCAACCGCGGAGTCCTCAAGGCCTGCATCTGCAATGGTGATGTCTTTGTTGTGAGAGGTGATTTCTATAGGGCACTCGGACGTGTGTAGATCGAGTGTGAGACCCCGCCAATCGACTATGGCATCGTACGCAGAATCATCGTCATCCTTCTGGCGATGATGTGACGAACGTGAACAGACCGCAAGTACTGGAAGCCTCAAGTAGCGTCCACTGAGACCTCCTCGTCCATTATGTTCCCTAATTCCACCGATAGCGTGGAGGAGCCTGTCTGCAACCTTCTCTTGAAGCTGCGCTCGAGCCGCGCTTTCGACGGAGGCAAGCGTGGGCTCTTGAATTGGAACTACAGCGACTTTGTTGTCCTCGTAAACGACTGCTAGCGTATGGAGTGCGTCGAAGTCGCCGGCAACACGCTCATTCAGCGCAGCATTGATGTCGATCTGGCGTGCTGCACTGCAGTTGCAATCAAGCTCCTGAAGTGGGCCGTGTTCGACGGAAATACCAAGGTGCTGGCAGACGATGTGTCTCAGCTGAGACAAGGTGATCGTGAGCGCTAATAGCTTAGATGTTGGCGTGATGGAGCTGATCTCAGTGTGTGCTCGAGCCAGTTCAGGTGTTACAATGCGAAGTTGAAGTTGCTTCTTAGCATGGACGGGCGATTGAGATTGTGAGTTGCTGGTGGTCAACCTTTTCTGGGGCAGCTGCAACATTGTGTTAGCCTTCCTGTCGCCTGTAGATCCGATAGTTGTCAGCGAGGCTACTCACGCCCAGGCTAACAACTGCATAGACTGTTCCTTTGGCATCGGGCAGAACATCGGAGAGAAGATCTTCAGTGTCGAGCATAGGACCATCCTCGCTGTCCAGGTGCAGGGCGATATGAAGCTCGTTCGTAGTTGTCAGTCGTAGCTTCGACGCAACTGTTGGTAGGCGTGTCTTGATCAAGTCCACCAAAGCGGAGCAGAGCTGAGATGGCGACAAGACCACGAGCAAGCTCGCAGTCTGGCCGCCGGAGGCAACCTTGACGATGTATCTCGCCATACAGGGCTGGTGCTGCAGTTTGGTGAGTTGATTGTGTGTCGGTGAGGCGAGGAACAGTGAGGCAGGCGCGGTAGGCGTATTTATGAGAGGAAGGAGCGTGCTGTCCACGTGGGTCTCACACAGGGAGTGAAGGTCCCGAAACCAAAGAACGACGGAGGATCAGCTTCTTTCACCTAGAACAAGTTGCGCGAGGAAGATGGTGCCGACAGGAGAAGGACGAATTCAACGTAGACAAAGCTTTCGTATGAGATTTGAAAAGCGTATGGCAAGAAGATTGGAAAACACACACAAGACAGTACGTATTGTAGCTGCGTGAACTGGTGTTCCGGCAAAATGAAGCTAATGGAGCAGCTAGAAAGAGGAGGGTAGTGTAGCAGCCAGATGAGGCACAGCCTTGGTCAGTGAGCATCACAGGGTCTTACGTAGAGGTCATAAAAGCTTCAACAGCATGCAGGGCAGTCTTAAGATAGTAATCTTCGCGTACAGCACCCCTCGCAACTGCAGAAAGATGGTTGCGAGAGGGTCTAGGCTAGAATGTGAGCGGTACATCTCGTGAAGGTCTTCTCCACAATGAAAGCCTCACACATACTCGCCTCGTTCGCAGTATCTGGATGTAGTGTGAGAAAAGTTTTTTAAGAGGCATTTAATCCACTGTTGCAAAGGAGCTAAATCGGAGTGCATGATGGACGAGGTGAGATTGACGACTGGACGATGGAGTGAAACAGAGGGCACGTGCATCTGGTATCGATAAGGCGCGACCGATCGTCAATGTCACCAAGTGTCCTTACCCGAGATCAACACCACACACTTACGTCCAGCTAAAG
>SATY01000379.1:0-31530 GCA_004335155.1 Ascochyta viciae
ACGAATTTGCCACGCCCGGGGTATTCCTTTTGTAAAAGATCACTAAATGCTCAGTGCAAGCTCACTCGTATTCTCACTTATTCAGGCACCCCCCTTGTACCAAAGTCGATCACACGCGCCACGTGGCTAACATCAGGTTTCAAGGCTTTGCGGCACACAAGACCGCCGAGTGCGGAGTGAATAGAATAGCGATCGTACCTTGAGTCAAAGCCAAGACCAACACGCTGTACGAAAGCCCCTAATCCACCAGTCTCGATCCTCGTGGCACATGTAAGCCACCCTTGGTCGGCTGCGGGGGTGACAGCAACGGCCTGAGCCTCCTGACATCTCGTCTCACGATTATGACCGTGGATCAGGCGAACAATAGGACCGAGCCAATGGGAGTACTCCCGCTACGGTCCCAAGAAAAGCATGAACGGGCAGATTCGTACGCCGAACGCGACTGATTGACGAAAGGAATTGATTCCCAGCAAGTGAGCGACAATATCCTTGGGCCGCTCCCGGGAATCGAAGACCTCCCGATATCCCCAGCCCCAGAGCGACGTGTACATCAAAAGTGAAAGATTACACGGATACTCAGTGCCTAGACTTTCCCGTCACTCTGGCCTCAGGGACGAAAACATTCGGGATCATACGCTCGGCGGTCGGAACACCCGCTCCCGCTCCGAGCTAAACATTCCTGGGCTGAACGATTCCGACTGCCGGATCTCACGTGCTCGAGCAGCCTTGCTATGTACATTCCCAACATCGTAACATGGGGTCATCTAACCGAGAAACAATCGCGCTCGATGTTATGAATGGTTCAAGTGACCCAGAAAGTTTTGCGGCAGCGCTCGACTTTGGCTTATTGTTAGAATTACTGCAGCACGTCAGTGGACAAATGCTGTATCGACAGTCTCGACCCCGACTGACGTCTGAGAGATCTGACGCATAACGGTGCATGCCGATTTGTATCTTGCGACTACTCCATCTCAGCCTCGCCGTTGTATCATCTCCAGACAAAAGCACTCTCTTAGCAAAAAGTTTGATGCTCGGAGATAACTAATGTCACACAGGCACAGCAGATCCACAGTGGGTTTTCGTTCGACCATCGTAAGGCTGAAAAATCTCGAGCGAAGGCTTCTAGAAATGTTCCACTCACGTCACGATGCGTCCTCGGCCACATTAATTGTTTAAGGCGATGAAACAGTACCTTGAATCGACTAAGTGCTTCTATATGCATAGTTAGGGTACTTTATTACGGCAGCTATCCATCGGATTCGCGTGTTGGAATCCGCGAGTAGCACTCAACAACTTCTCGACTGTTGCTAAACATCTACCCTCTCATCGTTGTCGTTGAGACGTCTACTGTCCGATCGATCCATGACTCTAACTCGCAGATTTCGAGATCGTTGTTATCAGGATGTATCTCGACTGCAAGGTACGATGGTCAAGTCAACTCAGCAGTCAAACATTCCTTCCTGATGATGACAAATCTATCGGCCCAGTTCCTGAACAGGAACTTCTCCGAACTACGTTGTCTCTTGTAACCCACACTGGTCTAAAACGGTGCTGAAGATCGTGGATCGTCCCGCTTGCAGAACTCCACACCCGGTTGCGGAATCCCTGCTCCGTAACCGCCACTCTGGTCGAATACACACTTAGTACTGTGACAATGGCTACAGTCGCAGCGCTTCATCTCACGCTACGCAGACCACGACGTTCGAGACCACTGGCGGAAAGCAAAAATATGCGCCAACTGCGATAGACGCTGACCCTCAGCAACAAAAGTGACGTGTGTGGCTTTCTCATAGCGAAAATGCCACACCCATACTACTGTACTTGGCAATTCTTTCGCGCAACAAGTGCCAGACTATGGCTAAGCATCGAGCCAGGTATAACGAGAATCCTTCGTTCAATAGTCCAATAATGCATGTCTTTAAGTTGCATTGTGTTCGTGACTCGTTGCCGAGTACCCGAAGCTATTGCCGACTTTTGCCCGGTCATTCGATGGCCATACCAATTACGAGCCTTCACCTACCACAGACTATACCGGAACAGATGAAACTACTATTGAACTGCCGAGCAATCTGCCACCATGTGTTGTCCGAGAACACTCGTTCGCCCACCTTCCTTGTTCGACACATGCAATGCCTCACTTTTCTACATGTGGATGAAGAGCTTGGATGGTTTCAGGAAGGAGATTGGGCAGTAGGGACAATACTCTGATCATTGCATATCCCCGTTATTATCATCTGGAAACAACGCAACAGATCTCCCAGCCTCCAAGCTCAGCTAGCCAACTCAAGTCGAACAACCCATTACTGAAAACGCCCTACCATTCAGTCAGCGGCCGGCTATGACTCGGACAGGAAAGGTGTAGTTGGATTTCTTCAGATATTAACGTGACGGTACGAATATTCTTGCTTAGCTTTGAACATATCAGGTGAGACATCTTCGGAGGTATTCCAGGCAGGTCAGAAGGAATGATCCTGACCTACGGTACGCCGCAGCGTAATCGCGTACAACAGAGACATGTACGATTAAGCTTAGCTAGCGCGTTGTGATCGACAAGTAGATCCAATATCGCAGATATGCAGCATTTGGCCCGGTCCTAAGTTTTACACATGTCCCCTTTGTGGACTTTCCAGTTTTCGCTCGCTCTGATAGCTCCACTCGGATGCCACCGACAGTGGTATTCAACCTTCTTCGTTTCCACAAACCTCTACCCATTGCTATTGAAAATAATTTGGGAATATACAGATTGAGTTTGAAATTGAGATGGGACACGGGATGTCATCAAGCCGGGGACAAGATGATCCTCAGTACTGGAAGCAGAGCTATGCATCGTCACCACGTTGACTGAAGCAGTGACAGAAGTATGCTGCGCTGCATGTCAACGGCATAGGCGAGAAGCACACGATGCTCCCATCTTACCTCAACAACAGTTGAACAAGTGTTTGCCTGCACAGTCTTCTGTTGAGCATACGCATCAGCATTATTAGTCTTTGTACGCCAAACCAGCACCAATCTAAGGCGTTGCTGCCAGGTGCAATCTTCAACACCATACTCCCAAGCAACACGCCCACATGATGATTACTTGCCATCCACCATATTTCCTAATCATAGACCTGCGGTTCGGGAGCTTGAGACGCCACACAAATCTCACAAGCATATATTTGAGCGGGTCGAGTTGTCAGTAATTCACGTAGCTTTAATTCTCAGTCTCTGAGTATCCCTTTGTGGCAAAAGAAGTATTGGACAATTAGGCGCCCTGTAAGTGCGACTTGGCCGTTTCTTCGAGATTCTGTATTCCAACGCGACAAGATTGAAATTGCCAAGTCAACTTATCAACTCGTTTTATTCGATCCAGATTAAAACGGGTAAGTTTGTAATTGTTCCAGCCTCTGTTTTATCAGATGCACAAATCACCAAAAAAAGTCAGGTTTGACTCTTCATACTTTATAGTCAGATATATCACAAGCGTGTTCGTTAAGCGGCTCGCGACATCTCAGATCGCGAACCCACAGCCTAATGAATGAGAGGCAGAAACTCAGACTTGTGGAAGCGGCTCAAAGGCAATGATTCCCATCACGGATATTTCGACCGTACTGGACTATAGAGTTTTCTGTACAGCAGGGCTGTATCTTACACGCTGCGTTCGCCTAACTCTACCGTACTGAACCCTCTTCCCCATCCGTGCATTTTGCGTCAAGTGCGAAGCTGTGGCTAAAGATGCTGTCATATCCCACCTTCAAACGGAGAGAAAAGGGGACGGGCTTAGTAATTCCGCGACTGTTAGCTGGCGGTGAGTCTCGCCGGACGAATCAAAGTCAGGGCGTCCAAACGACCCTTTATCGCTACGAGGCTCTATTGTGACAAGATAAGAAGTACCAGGAGCTGAACAGGTCTGGGTTTGTATATGTGTAAGGTTCGGCTCACTTTTGGCAGCTTCATGCAGCAAAATTGGCACGACAGGCCAGGCATCGACCGGTTTGTTCCGCGGAGCAACGCATCTTTCCGGATGTAGAGATGTACTGGTAAGCAACCGTCAGTTGCGTTGTAAGAAGTTTGCGCACATTAACAAATTGAAATCCTTATAATATGTCCTTTGTGCGAATTAACGTGCACGTGCTTCGTACGTCTGAATTGTAGTAACTGCCGTACAGATTCGAGATGCGAAATTATGCAGATGCACATGCAGCGCTGTGTCTCATCATGACCTCTACATGCGCAAATCAGACCAATCATATGCCGCAAGAACTCGCATTCTCCATCGTTTCGAGCCACCTTCCCATACACCGCAACGAAAGCACCAAAACCGACCACGCACTTCCGCTCTCTGGCACAGAATTGGAAGATGATCCGGCCCATCAGTCAGGGTAAAATATGCACGAATACTGTATAGTTCCCACTTGCTGCAATGGAAAAGCCGACCCGCATGTGGCTGCAAAGCTTGTTGTCTAGAGCGCATTGTCGCAAAATCAACGTCAACAGAATTCTGACTCGACTTTCAAGCCAAGTGGCATGTTGGATACACCAGGTGCAGCTTGTTGACCAATCCCTACACTCCACGACATCGAGGGTAAGCTTACCTCAGAAACGCCTCTTGCAGATGTGTGGAACAACTGTATTCTCTGTTGCTCCGAAAACCTGGTCAGAAGATAAAAAGTGAAGAGATGAAGATGATCAGTGAAGATACGCGTTCTCTCACAATGTCTGGGTGACCTGTGCTCCTAGAGGGACCATGTCTCTCAGATAGCACAAAATGTCAAATATAAGCCCACTGTCCTGGAAGGTGTGAGAGGAACACGACGCTACCTCGCATGGTCTGTTAAGCGGTGCAAGACTACCGAAACTTCTACAGATATCTTAGGACTTGCGTAGATGTGAAAACTTCAGCAGTAATTTCAGGTTGCTGGGGACTTCCTCAAGGAGACGAGATAAGCACTTAAGTTGTTCATCGTGCTTCGCAATTGCATGATCCATGGGCATCACTGGAGAGTGGTGAGTTGCTCATTTAGAGTGAACACACACTGCGGATGTTGACGTAGCTGTTTTGTTGGCTAACACATCAGTTTGGTAAGCGGGCTAAGCAAGAGTAAGCACCTGTTTCGACACCTCTACACTATCCTTACCCTCTTTCAGCTTCTTCAACCTCTCTTCCTCCTCTCTCTTCATCCTCTCCTGGATCTTGACTCTCTCCGGCACGATTCTCTGCCTCTCAGCTTCGATCTTCCACCCTGCAAGTCTGTCTTTGCCCAACGCCCGCAGTGTCTTGCGCTCCACCGCGCTATAGTTTCCGTCCTCCCTGTCAAACAGAAACGGATCTTTGACGCTCACTGGCGGGTTGGTAATGACCCGCACCTTTCTCAACATGTTGTTACTCGCACTATGCAACATCAAGGGGTGCAGCAAAAACACATCTCCCACCTCCCCCGTGACTTCCACGAAGTCCTCATCTCTCATCGATTTGGCTAGGTCAATGTACCACTGCAATCCCTGTTCCTGCGTGAACTCTGGATTCTCGCTCCTCGGCGTCATGCGCGGGCTCACTCCCTCAGGGTTCTTGTACAGGTGTTTGGCAATATGAGGAATCGCAGCCGGACAGATCATAGTGCCTCCACCACCGGGGACAATGTCTGTCCACAAAGGAATGACGAGCAGCGCTTGCTCGGGCGAGTCGAGGTAGTGGACGAAGAAATCACCGTCGACGTGCCAATTATCCAGTTCCTGGGGCTTGACGAGCTTGTTGTGTTTCTCTGGGGTGCCGAGGTTCACAATGAACCCGTCCTTCCAGGTGCTGACCGAGTTGTTGGCGTCGATTTTGTGTGAGCCGCCTAGAAGACTGCATATTCCACCCCAGGCGCGAGGGGCGAACTCTTCGACTTGGAATTCCTTCCAATGCGGCATGTTGGTGCGCTCGGTGTGCCTGGGTTGGTTAGCATAAGGTCGGAGAAAGCGAGCAGCGACGTACCATGTTGACATGTCATTTTTGTTCATCCCCAGCCTTGTCCAAAGGGTTGACTGTAGGTCTTCGGCCTGCTCGAGGGTGAAGCATTCGCTCAATTTTAGCCATCCATTTTCCAGAAAGAAATCGATCTGCTCTTGAGAGAGCTGGTATTGCTGTTCTGCATCTGCCATATCGAAATCGAGGCTCTATGGAGGTAATGCTCTCAAAACCAAAGTGTGTAGAATTAGAGTCAGCAGCTTCGGGCTCGCAAGATGAAGAGGTCTGCATTTAAGCCTTTATCGATCTGCGTTTGGGACTTAACGTCGGCAGTCGTCGAGCTACGGCTGTGAAGTGCTATTTACCCGGTGGACGGCGCACCATGAACCGCACGTGGGAGACTGCTGCGGGGGACCCAATCGAAGCATCCCGCGGGAAATACTGCGATGACAATGCTTCCGCGGGGCAGAAGGGCGTCGACCTGAGGGCGAGAGGGCGAGAGGGCGCAGGTCGCAAGTCATGGGTACTGTGTTTGTCAGCGAGGCGGATATCAACTGGGTATTTGGGAATGAGCGATTCGGAGATAAACATGCATGTCATGGTTGTAGTGCTGGCCGTTATTATTTACATTCATTATGGTCGTTTTGTAGGTACATATATATCGATTTCTTTCCGATCGCGAAGAGTGCAAAAATGCGTTCATCCGATAGACTCAATATTGAGTCTAATATCCGGGCCACCAGACGTAGTTGTTGGTCTCTTCTGGCGAATCGAAGATCAGCTCAGAGCTGGAGTTGGCAGGGCGATCAGGGAACGCGTTCTGCGAGATCTCCCAGGTCTTCAGGTCAGAGACCTGGACACTGGAGTTGCTGCCAACGTAGATACCGAAGTTGGTGCTGTCGAGGCGTGCAGGGTAAATGCGAGTTGTGAGCCAGAAGCGGTCCTGTGGCATGTCAGAAAATGATGATTAAAGGTAGTGATAGTGTTTAACTTACGTTGACGTAGACCTCGACGAGCGAACCATCGACGAAGATATCCATGTGCAGCGACTCAGTGGTACCATTGGAGAAGGTGTACGGGTAGAAGTAGCCGATCATGGTGTAGTTGGCGTACTCATTGATAGTTGAAGAGTGCGAGCGGTCAACGTTGATAGTGTAATTTGAGGGGTCGTAGTAGATGTGGGTGTACTCCTCCATACCGGCGCTTGCAGCGATGGTAACACCAGCAGGGCCAGTGCAATTGCTGAGAGTGACAGCAAGCTCCATGTGGGCGCTGCCGGTACCGACAATTATGCTGCGGTCCCAGTTGTCAACGGTCTCAATGGCGTTCTCCTCTCCGCGAAGAGCCTCAACAACGTCAGGCAGAGCGCGGGCACCGAGAGTGTAACCAGTAAATGTACCGTTGCCGTGCTCAACGACGCGGGTGTTACCCTTGGTTGTCAAACCTCCATCGGCATTGACCAGGTCGTGAGTCTTGATGACGTACATCTCGCGAGGAAGAGCCATAGCGCCCTGGTAACCGTTCTGCTGGATGCCGAAGCCGTTATTCTCTTCAGTTGCCCAACCCCACTGGACTCGGCGGTTGTTCTTGGTGTCGTTGAAACTGGTAACAGCGTAGAGGAGACCGGAGTCGATGACACCGCCAGAGACGGGAGTGAATTCAGCAGATCCGTTCTCGCGCCTGGAAACCTGGCCCTCGTTCCAGAGGCCCCACTGAGCGCGAGGGTGCCAGGTAAGGTTACCACCCTCAGTACCCATAAGGACGTAGTAGTGAACATCGTCATCCTCGTCAGTCAGGGAGAAGAAGTTGGAAACCTCAAAGTTGAAGCCGTAGGTACCGGTCTCGAGCAGCGATCCCAGGGTCTCGTTCCTTTCAGGCTCCCAAAGAGCACCAAGGAAGGTCCAGTCAGTCAGATTGGATTGAGGAGCGGAATAGAAGGGAATTCGTCCACCACCGCCCTCACCCTTGATACCGGAGCCCAACACCATGTACCAGTGGGGCTCGTCTTGACCAAGAATAGCATCCATCTCGGGCCAGGGCTCAACGAAGGGATCGCGCCATCCAGTAACGTTCCATCCCTCAGGATGCTCCGAGATGATTGGGTTACCCTCATACTGCTCCCATGTCTCACCACCGTCGTTGGAGATGACAATGGCTTGCTTCTCCGTTCCATTGATGTAAGGAAGAGCCCAGTTGGTGGGCAGATACTGGACTGCAGTGTAGAAGGCAATGAGCGTGCCATCCTGTCCGCCAGTAAGGTTGTACGGCTGAGCGGAACCACTGAAGATGCCAAGGCCGTAGTAGGACGAGTTCCTGGAGTCCGGATCGGGTCCTGTACCAACGGACTGTGCTTCGTCATTCTCCCAACCTCCAACATCCGTCCATGACACAAGGTCCTTGGATGTGGCGTGTCTACACGCATTAGCGTGCTGAATTCAAGTTTGTCAGATATAACATACCCCCATGAGATATTGCCCCAATTGACGTGATTGGGGTGGAATTGATAGTGGAGGTGGTATGTATCTGTGGTGGGATCATACATCATACCACATGGGTCCTGTTATACGTAAGCGCATTGCTGGGCTCTGGAGGTTCAAGTCACTTACGTTCATCCAGCCAGCAGGCGAGATAAAATGGTAGGTAGGCCGCCACCTATCGAACAAGGTGTTGTTGCCCATGCTCGAGATGATATCTGCAGTGAGGACGGCTGGCCCCGTCGGGGCCGTCGAGTTGTAGCCAGAGCTCGAGTTCTGAGCAAGCGCAGACCCGAGCACATAGCTCAACACAGCGATTGACCAATGCATTGTGCTTTGATGTGTTGTTAGAAGACAAGCTTGGAGCTGACGGTTAACAAGATGGGAGTCCCAAGAGCTTTATGTAGTGCTTAGACTAAGACAGAATCCTCTTGATCGGAGGAGGCTATGCCATCATGCCCCAGAAGTAGAGCTTGGACACCGACCACCTGGACCTGGGTAGCCCTCATAGTACGTGTGTGACTGGGGCCGCGATGCAGTAGCTTGTCGTAGAGCGCATAGATCCCCGCAAACCCCTCATAGCACCCCACAGCTAAACCAATCGTTGGCGTGCATCATCGTTCTCGAACGCGTGAGAAAGAGGCTCAAATCTAGCCTATTGTGCCCTCGATCGCAGTGGCTTACAGCTGGCGTGCGATGAGCAGGCTTTCTGGTAGCGGAGAAGTCTCCGCAAAACTTCAAGTGTGCAGTTGGTGTGCAACGGCCCATGCGAAGATTTTTCAAGAAACCGCCCGAGCTGAGGCTATCGTGATAGAGCTTGGCTTGGAAATTACCGGAAAAGGCCCAGCGCTGAATCGTGAGGCTCAGGTGCGAGGCCGAGCAACCTCCCGAGCGTGCACATACCAACACACCAGCGCAGGCACTCTGCCGGCAAATGCAGGGTTGACAAAGACAGCTGCACCTGGACCTGTCTAGTAGGTCATGAACTAGATAAGATGACTAGGTAATTGGAATCTGCGAGAAGCTTCAGTGCAACCAGGCTAGAAGCGTTTCTACGTGTGGTGGACAAGCTCTCGTGCTGTGAAAGAATCCCCGCTCAAACAACGCTTCTGGAGAACGGCCTTCAGCCTAAGTAAATGTACTACAGCTTTCATAAGGACTACTGAAAACATATAGTGCTTAGTGAGGCTGCAGGTAATCTGCAGGTTGGCGTTGTGTACCTCCTCCTGTATGAGTAAAGGCCGCCTTTTTCTACAGCACAAGAGACAAGTTTGGGCTGCCGTTGAAGTCGAAAGTGTGGGGAAAGCAAGTGAAATGTGGAGGTGCAAGGTGGCTGATGTCATCTATCGCTGGCTATCACGTGCTGATTAGTAGCAGCTCCGAAAACGTGGCAGCTTGCTCCGACACCGACAAGACCCATTGCTGACAGCGACGAGCTCTTTCTCTTCTTCGTACAGCAATGATACATAAATTCTGAGCTGCTTGACACCTTTGTTACTACACCATGGGTCGCCTCAAGCTCTATGTAACGGTAAGGTTCCTGTGACTACCGTCTTCACCAGCAGCATGCTGATAAGTGTAGGGTTCGGCCGTCATGGCCAACATCGTACTTGCACGCGCCTACTATGAGCGTCCCAACTTCTACTCGGCTGCTGTATACATCTCGCAGAGCACCGGCTCCCTTATGTTTCTGGTCAATTTGATGCTCATTCTAGCAGCAAGCTTCGGATATGGACTCCAGCGCCTCTTCTACGGCCCGCTTCGCCCCATCGAAACCGAACAACTGTACGACAAGGCCTGGTTTGCTGTCAGCGAGACACTGCTGGCGATGACCATCTTCAGAGACGATATTGGCTTGTGGTTCTTCACCATGTTCCTGTGCCTTTTGGCTGGCAAGGTGTGGCAGTGGATTGGGGAGGGGAGAGTCGAGTTTCTTGAGCAGCAACCGCCTGCAAATCCTAAACTCTTCCACGCCCGCCTAGCCAGCTCCCTGATTGTTTCGGTCTTCTTCGACGTCTTCATGACACAGTACTGCGTAACGTCGATACTGTCAGCGGCGCGACCAGGGGTAATGGTCATGTTTGGATTCGAATACGTCCTACTCGCGATCGCATCCATATCGACTCTCATGCGCTACGGCCTTTCACTTGTCGAGCTCGCCATCACACAACGTCAAGAGAAAGCAAGAGACGAGGCGCAAAGAGTCGCAAGGGAACAATCTCGTCAGCAGGCTGCTGCGGAAGGAGCGGAATCTCCTACTGAGGTTGAAGACGATGAAGATGAGGCCGACGCCCCTGGTTGGGAAGAGAAGGGTCGCTGGGTGTTCTACCTGGATCTTGCCACCGACTTTGTCAAAGCTTCGGTCTACTTGGGGTTCTTCACGGTTCTCATGACGTTCTATGGCATCCCGATCCATATCATGCGCGACCTCTTCATGTCCGTTCGCTCGCTAATCAAGCGTATCAATGACTTTATACAATACCGAAACGCGACACGCGACATGAACACTCGTTACCCAGACGCCACTGGAGACGACCTGAGTCGCGAAAACATCTGCATCGTCTGCCGCGAGGAAATGCGACCCTGGACTCCGCCAGGTGATGAAGGCGCGCAGCCGGGGCGGAGGGTGGACGAACGGCAAAGACCAAAGAAGCTGCCGTGTGGACACATCCTCCACTTCAGCTGTTTGAGAAGCTGGCTCGAACGACAACAGGTCTGCCCAACTTGCCGACGACCTGTGCTGGGCGAGCCAACGGTTCAACCTACCCAACCCAACAATGCAGCGAATCCAGCACCACAGAACCAGCAGAACTTCCCGAACGCGCCATTCCAGGGAGGGCTGCGTGGATTTCTGCCAGGCAATGCGCAGCAAGCTCCTGCTAACCAAGATCAGCCTGGCGCCCCAGCTCCACAGGGTGCACAACAGAACAGGCCTGCAGGCAACATGCGTGTTTTCAACTTTGGGCCCTTTCGGGTCGCTCTGGGAAACCTTCGTCTACCTGCGGAACAAGCAGGTAACCCAAATAACGTGAGGAACGCTATCGACCAGCTGCGCCAACAGGCCGACGTAGGACAAGCGCCCCAAGCGTCTGCTCACTTGCAGCAGGGACAGGCTCAAATCCAGCCTCTTCTCTCTAACAATCTTCCTACGAATCAGATGGGGGCTGCTCTTGCACAGCAGCCTGCTGACATTCAGTACAACATACTGCGCATTCAGCAGCACATCGTTCATCAGCTTCGTCAATTGAACGTGCAAAATGAGCAGCTGGAAGTGACCTCAAATCTTCTTGTTGAGCTGAACCGTCTGAACGCCTTGTCTGCGACTGGCCAGCAATCAACTCCTGTTGCTCCGCTGGAACTGCAGAGTGTGAGCTCGTTCGCGCCACAAGCATACTTCGCCAGAGGCCAAGTACTGAGGCAGGGCGATGCCGGAGTCCCTGAGGGCCTGACGCTTCCGGAAGGGTGGACATTGAGACCTATGGCACTTGCAGCACAAACAGGCCAAGAGGATGCACCAGCTCCATCATCACAGTCTCCGCAACCGTTGCCCACACCTGCGGTACCAGCATCGGCGGGACCAGAAGCTCAATTAGAAGAGCCTCAACCACAGGTAGAGTCCGCGCCCGTGCAGCCTACGCTCACCGCAGCAACAGCGGCTCCAACGGCTTCGGTTCCAACTTCAGGCGCATCACCCAAAGCCGCTGAACCAAGTTCGCTTGAATCTAGCTGGAGTTTCGGTAACCTGCCCGAGCGAAATGAGGCGGAAGGATCAAGCTCCGCGGTCGCAGGGAGCAACTCAGAGGGTCAGAACGTGACGAAGCGGGCAGTCACTGTGGAAGATGCCGAAGACAACGAAGAGTAAAGGTAGATGAACATTGCATTGCATAGCGTGGCGTTTGGATTTGTTGTAGCGAGGCTCGACGAGTGAGTGGTGCACCTCGGTACTAGTACATAGATACCCACATGAAATCGAAGCAATCAAGCTCGTCCCTTATGATTCGACCCCCACGTGCCGCAAAGTGAAGCACGCCTGCCCAACCACCTCAACATTTGCTGTTCGTGTATAGACTTTTGATGCACGCTCCAATGACTTTGCCTTCGCATCCACTCAGAATACTTCCAGCCTTGCAGGACTCCACTTTACCACAGTCCACTCGACAGCTCCTCACCGCATGCATTCGTGCGGGGAGCTTAGCCAGCATGCGTAGTCCCACCTAGCCCGTTAACGTGCAGGGGTGGCGGAACAACACTGACCACTCATATCTACGAAGGCTTCCAAGACGTGACCTCGAGGCGGCTACGTGCGTCCATGAGTAGTGTCCGCGCAGCACAAGCTTGAAACGGTGCGGGCGTGAAAGGTAACACCCAGTCAAAGACGCAGGAACAGCAGCGATGCTTCGCCTCGCTGGAGCTCCATGGGCTGGGATGGAGCTTACGGACAAGTGAGCAGGCCCGCCTGGGCTTTGGCGCGTTTTGGGATGACTCCTCTACTTCGCTAACACCTCGACAGCAAAGCGATTACACATTCCAATATTTTCTTCGCTTTGCTTCCTGTACTTCTGTTCCCTTCTGCCAATGCATTCAGGAAATAATTGAGATAATGGCGGTGCGTACGCAGGAAAAGCCTCAAAAGGCTGAAGACGAAGGTCATGTCTCAAATTGCGTAAACAACCTTATAGAAGCATTCACAAATGGACTCAACATCTTCAAAAGATTGCGCGAAAGGAGGCGAAAACACAAATCGCGCAAGCAAGACCAGACACCTGAACCCATCAATAGCGCAGAGCTCCAGTTGTCAAATTCATTGCGCAGAGGCCCACAAGATTTGGCAGACAGATACGAAGAGTGTTATGGACAGAGAGGAATGGGACACAGGTTCGCGAAGGGTGATTGTAAGTCTATCTACAGTCCTGCGTATTGTTCAGTATGCTGACCGTCACCAGCAATTGCACATGCATCTCTTGCCGAAATCCTCATGAGGCTCAACACAGGACTTGTAGGCATCATCACCACCTTTCTGCACCATGACCAAAAAGGCTCCCACAGCGCCATGAACCTGAACTACAAGTCCCTAACAGACTTGTCCGAAGCGTCAAGACGTGATGCGCTGGTCAGTATGAGCCAACTTTACCATCGCTTGAGCCATTCGCAACTCCAAATCCACCCTGCACTTCGATCAAAGACCCCGCAATACTGTGATTCTTCAGACAGCAACTCCAGTTCGAGCAACAGCAGAGACAAGAAGAAGTCTTTGAGCGCGCGACGCCCCAGCGGATCGCACGTGACACGCATGCCTATCAAGAGCTCTAGTCAACCGCAGCTTTGCGTGGTGCGTTCCAAGTCACGAAACACATCAAGAAAAGACAGCACGTCGAGCAGCAGCTCCATCACGTCAAAGCCGACCTCAAAGTCAAGCTCACCCTACGCATCGCCCCTACAATCTCCCGTACCCGAGTACGCCGTCCTCGACCCAATGATCCAAGGAAGATCAGACTTCAAGAACGCCGCATATGCGCGCGGTGCCTACGCAGACGTCCCAGCACCTCTGAATGTAGCACGCAAACGCGTCGACTCACTTGACGTCGTGCGCCCGGTCGCCTGGTCACCATACGCGCAGCCCTACGACTACTTCAGCTACATGCCGGAGCACGTGCACACGCCAACACCCGCCCTTCCCTCCTTCACGTCAACACCAAGGAAGGGCTCTGCGACACCAGGCGTACGGAAAGCGCCGCCTATCCCTGCGAAACCCTCGTCCCTAGCGAGTTCCAGCAAGCCGCCGCCCGTATCTGCCTCGGCCCCGATGAAGAGGCGACTCGATAAAGTGACGCCCAGCTCGTATACCTTTGCCAGTGATAGCACGAAGCTGGGGGAGATTCCGGAGACGAGGTGGGCAAAGCCGTGGGATTACGAGCAGGCGGAGATGCTCAATAATATGGCGGCGGCTGCTGCTAAAGTGAATGTGAGCGTACCTGTTGCGACTGGTGACGACAGAGGAAAGGACAGGGGAAAGAAAGGATTGAAGTTCTGGAAACGTGGAGAGGTTGCTTAAGAGGTGGAAGTAATATGCGAGGAGACTTGTTGGTGCGTCGATGTATTGGTGTACTATTGGGGCGTTGGCATTGTGATTTTTTTTTCTGTTTTTTTCTTAACTGTTTGTTGTTCTGTATTGTGTTCTTGGAGCGCTGACGATTTACGATACTGACGACTGACGATCTGACGGCCTTGTTTTTTGAGCGACATATACCCGCATTGTTATGGTAGGTGTTTGAGCATAGTTTTGGTCTTTTTAGCAGCGTTGAATGTACTCGTGCTTTTTTAATCAACCTGCAGTCAAAACTCGCTTTCCAAATGCATGTTGACGGTATTGCTATTTCAAGGCGTTGCGCAAGGCTGTTTGTTTTGTATCACCCTCTCAGTTCGTGAGCTGCTTCTTGGGCCTATGAAAATCACGCCATCCAGTTCGAACGACAGCTGATCTGACGATTGCTATGACCAGCAATGTGTGCTTGCACCGCTAAATGAATCAACCTGACCTAGTCACCAAGTATTGGTGGCACCTCTACAGAGCGAACAAGTTTGTTCGCGGCACTCAAGATCTCGAAACATTAATGCTTATGTCTGAACAGTTCAAAACTTCTTTACAGTTGCAATGATGCGAATGTGAATCAGAGCGAACATGGACCAATCTCGGAGGTCGAAAAGGCCAATCAACAGAAGAAAGTATGACTGTGGGGTGCTTTGAGCATTGGTATCATAGGCTTATTACGTATAATATAGGGTATCAAAGTGCGAACTGGCAACTACTTCTTCTTCTACCTCTGCTTCGGGACCACAAAGTTCGGCCGACTTGCCGGTAACGTCTTCGTGCAATCTCTAAGGTCCTTCAAGTTCGTTACTCCATTCAGGCTCATCCTAAAGTATGCCTTTGCGTAGTCTTCGTTCCAGTGCGGCTGGTTCCCCACAAAGCTCTTCCACTCGTCGTTGATCTTGGGATGTACGCTCAGCACCTTATCGGAGGGCAACACAAAGATCTTGTCGCTGGGTGTAGTTTGCAGCGTGTCGTTGTAAAACTCCACATCCCATACTCCAGGCGTGGTATCGAGTGGTTTGTTGGCTTGCGCAGGGTCGACGAAGCGTTGCTTCGCCGAAGCATGTGCGCCGACGAGAGCAGCGAGATCGTGTGCAGAGAAACCTTTCGCTTGAAAGAGAGCAATGAGGTTGTCGGCACTATCGTTGACGTCTGGTAATAGGCCGGTCGGTGCGGCTTGTGTTGCATCTTTACGGCCGACAAAGGTTCGTACACGTGGTCCTTTGGGACAGGAAATCGTGGCGTGGTTGTGTGCGTACTGGACGAGGTCGGCGTACCCGACTTTGTACTTGGACTGTACACCCTTCAAGACTTGACGAATGCCTTGCAGGCCGTTGTTTTCTGGTCGCGTCTCTTCGCCAAAGTCCATTAGTAAGGAACCGTCCGCACCACCATTGGGCGAGGTTTTGCTCCATGAACCGGCGTCGTGAAAACCAAATCGGATAGCTGCGCGGGCATTGTCATTGCACTGACCGTCCACTTCGAGAAAGAGGCTGGTAAGTTCTTTCGATACATCGTACCCTGAGGCGATGTCAGCGTGGTCGATGAAATATGTCAAGGGTGAACCCACATGCACAACAAGAGTCAATAACCGATAAACAGACGACTGGTTTGTTCGACTTTGTGTTGTCGATACCAGATTTTGCGCCAACGAGTACGTCTTTGATGAGTTGTTGAACCTGTGAGAGGATCCCCCTCAATAGATCGTCGATGAGCCCCGGAGCAGCTTCGCGCGGTTTTAGTGGACTGGCGAGGGCGAGGAATGTGAGCGAGAGAAATGGTAATGCCAGTATAATCTTGTGGAACATCTCATATGATTGATCGAGAATTAAGATACTTGTGGGCGTCACCGCTATAGCTGATTAGGATGAAATGAGAAGGACTGTCGATCTGCAATAGGGTGTGGGATGTACCTTATATGCTCCTACATCTTTGAGGTCCAGTCTTCCTCGGAATACGTCTTCTCCGCAGGGCTTCTGTTTGCCACAGGATACTCAAATTCTGCAAGGTCTAGGTCGGGTGTTAGCGAAGCTAGGGCTTCCAGCTCGCTTGCCCCAAAATAGTAGCCTCTTAGGTAACTTTTCCACCGTACGACATGTGCCAAGTTTAACCAACAGCGTCTATCGACCAACCAGATCCGAGTCAGTAGTCAGGCTGAGGACGATCATGCACTCGTATACCAAAAGATCTGCAGTCTCCTCTTCTTGCAAGGGTCTATTTTATCCCAGGCACATAGGCTAGGAGATGAAAGCAAGGCTAGCTGTGCTGCTCGTTGGAGTTCCTGTCGGTTGAGTGAATCGAACCGCAGCCTCACACCCGTAAGAAGTCAGCACTGCTGGATTGCCGGCTCCGCGACCCTTAGATGGAAGCTAACGATGGAGCAGAAGCACAAGTGCTGACGCTGAGGCTTGTTGTCCGCAGAGGCTACCATTCAGCTGTAGCGAGAAGAACTACCAGGCTCCCTCATTCGCCTTCTATATGCCCATCTGGTGGCTTGCCCAGACCATCGGATTTCGCTTATTCGCTTAAAACAGCAGCATCCAGAATACTAGACACTGCCGATCTGGACCCTGCCTGTCACTGCGTACCGAAAGCCGTCGAACCTGGGAATCTTGTCGAGGTACAGACGGTATGCTTCTCCAGTTTTGTAAAATGGTCGTTTCCCAAACATGAGCTGCAAACGTCCGACGAGAGCTGGATGTCTAGAAGACTGGAGCGGCATTGTCATGCGGTGTTGATGTGCGCCAAGGCTGAAGACCGGCTGAGTGCGGGGAGCCGCCGATGAGTTAAGCTAGCCTGCAGCCTCACCCATTGTTATACTTACCGTGTGCCGAGCATCAGAAAATCACGGCTGGGCATAAACTTCGCAGGCCAAGCCGGGGCCAGAAAGGTGGTGCATCTACTGAAGCTTCCCCTACGAGACAGCCTTGCGCTAAAGTCAGAGTATTGCCGAGTAATGGCTTGCGAACTCTGCTGAAAGTCCGGCGGAAGGGATTGCTGAAAACTCAAGATACATGCTTAGCCATGTTGAGCCTGATATAATCCTCCAACTAAACACGCGATGCCACATATGCGATTGGATGCTTGAGTGAGATGTAGGTGATGAGCTGTGACCTCGCGTCAATCTCGTGTCTTAGCTCCGGCGCTAACCGCTAACGCCGCTTGCCACTCTCCTTCACAAGCACCTGCAAGACCTTGCGCATTCACCGCGACTCTCGAGTCCACTGGCTTCTGTCTTAGATGCAGCGGTTGTCTCTGCTACCTCGTTTTCACGTTTTCCACTACGTGTGCGTGCGAGCGTCATGCCTCTGGGCTTCGAGCGCATCAACGAGCGCACGCAGCGCCCAAACGCTCTGATCAACTTCATACGCACCATACCCGGACCTTCGTCTTCCACCGCCGAGCAGATTCTCAGTCGCGTCGCCGCAGTATGCTATCCGTTCATGAAGGCCAACATGATACTTGTTCAAGCCCTCGAAGAATTTCCTTACAATATGGAATTTGTTGGCCGCAACTTCAACGCCGGTGAAGTCATACAGCTCGTGTTGCGAGACCGAAACGGACAGTGGCTACCTCAGCGCATGGTGGAAATGGTCATGGTGCACGAGCTGGCACACTGCAAGCAGATGAACCACTCAAAGGCGTTCTGGAAGGTCAGAGACGCCTATGCAGTTGACTTGCGGGCGCTGTGGGCCAAGGGCTACACCGGAGAGGGTATATGGGGCCGAGGTAGAGGTCTGGATACAGGCAGCATACATACAAGCCAGGTTGATATTGGCGATGTGCCTGAGCACCTTTGTGGCGGCACATACGGGCGCAGGTCAAAGAAGAGGAGACGCGGGAAGGAGAGGGAGACAATCTCCTACGCAGAGAGGAAGCAACGCCGCATCTTGAAGAAGTTCGGTGCAGGTGGCCAGTCGCTAGGTGCAGACGATCAAACCAAAGTCAAGCTGGAAGGTGGAGTGCCAAAGAAGGGTAAGCCTAGAGTGGCGGGCAGCGCACGAGGTCGAGAACTTAGAGCAGCGGCTGCATTAGCACGATTTGAGCCTGTGAAGAAGGAAAAAGAAGAAATGACTATCAAGAAGGAGACCTCGGACAGTGAAACAGAAGACGAGTACGAAACTATCGATCAGGATGACGCGGCACTCGATGTAGACGGAACGAAGCTTGTCGACGATAAGGGCCACGCCTTGGTCAAGATCTGCGAAGATGAAGACGACAAAGACGGCAACGCACGTCGGGAGATGGACGAAATTCAGGGCATTGTACCTCAGCAGAAGCCCGCAGTCGGCAAATCTGCTTCCAAAGCTCCTAACTTGCGGCCTGGTGCTGCAGAGCAAAGTTCGGTCTCTGGCCAGCCACTATCAAAGACCACAGGCTCTCCAACGGCGCAAGTCCTAAGTTTGGAAGAGGTATGGAAAAGACAGGCAGGGTCTTCAGAACAACTTGCATCAAAGACTACCAGGGCCAAACCTACAGTTGCGTTGACCTCATGCAACGTCTGCTCGCTGTTGAACGAACCAGGTTCGCTGACCTGCGCTGTATGCTCTAACGTATTGAATCCACACCTTATGCCCGACCATTGGAAATGCGAGAGAGGGTCCTGCAAGCAGAGCATCTATATCAACGCGGGTGACGCTGGAGCATGCGGCGTGTGTGCTAAACCGAAGCCGGCATAGCGATGTGGCTTAGAAACGGTTTACGATTTCTGTAATGTAATAGATTATGATACCCCAGCATGATAGTCCGAAGATATTGAAACGAGCAACAGCAAATACAAAGCTGGCCCAGAAATTAATTGTCCACTGGAAAGGTGCTCTCACACTAGTGTCGATTCTAGCGCGTGCGGTTCCGAACATCGTCGTCATCGTTTCGCACCCGCCATCTACCCTTCAAGAACCCTCGTCTGAAATAAACACAATCCCTCGCTACAGTTCTAAAGTGAAAATGGAACAAAAGACAAAAGACAAAGTTTCACGACTCCTACAGCTACCACGCGAGATACGAGATCTCATCTACGAGCATGCTCTCATACGCGATACCGTACCGATCGATTGCGCTGTCGTTGAAGGACCTGGATATCGTAAACACACAGGCTTTCCATGTCCATACTCCCCTCAACTCCACAAAGCGTACCCACTAAAAAGCCCAAGAGTTCATCGCAGCACCTGGTTATTGCCCATATATGATCTCAAAGTGGACATTCAAGGCGGCACTTGGATGGAACCAAAACGAGCCCAGATGACATACCAGCTTGCTCCACCGTGTATAAGACCGAAGGGCACACATCACCCTGAGAAGATTGCTTTGCAATTGCTATTGGTCTGCCGGAAGGTGTATTCGGAAGCAAGAACATTGTTCTACAAGAAGAATATCTTCAGCTTCACGGGGAAATTTCCCATTTCGACCGCACTCAGGTTTCTCCAAGATCGCCCTGCGACCGCATTGGCTGTATTATCATCGATAGAGCTAGTACTTACTGAAGACAACAACATGAGAGGAACCGCTGACGCTCATTTCCCACCGACGAGGAGGTCTTCGGATTGCCTGGTGCTGCAGCATGCATTCCACTACTTCACTGATCTATGCACATTGCTATCATCGTCTGCTGTCCAGCTACGCAGGCTCTACTTAACCATCGAATCCGTGTCGTCCTACGGAGACAGTCAGCCAACGACATTGGCAGAGTGCCTGACATGGGAGGCCGAGAAAAGCAGCGCTGAACAACCTTGTGTTGCTTCCTGGATCCAACCGTTGCTTCAAATCGAAAGCCTTGAGTCGGTAAAAATCTACTGGATTTCAGACAGACCTCGCTTGCGAAGGATGTCAAATACTCTTTCCACAATGCAGCAATCTATGCTTCGGTGCATTTGCGGCGAGGGAAATGGCCAAAAGCACATCCCACAAGGTCACGAGGTCGAATTTAGCATCGTCACGGACTACGACAATAATGCTACGACCATGATTGTCTCTGATCCCCAGGCGGAGTACTTCGAATGGGGAGACTGTTCTTGCGAGGGTCGACTGATCGGTCTTGAGCATATCCACGAAGATGACCCTAAACACACAAGAGCTTACTATAAATGCGGAGTGGCCATGTGGAAAGAGCACGAAACTTGTTTCACTGGCTTCAAGAGCGCATACAAATCCTACTGCGAACTGAATAGCAAGTGCTCTCCACAAATAGCGCGTCGGAGGTCGTCTACCTGCGAGGTACACCTTGACCGATAGTTTGTGGAATGCTTTGCTTTCTATACAGCTGGACCTGTCATAAAATGCCCATTGTCTCTTGTTCCTTGAGCGGATCTATTTACTACGGACAATAACCGCGGCGTCCGCAGACATCACTGAGATGAGGCGTATAGGCGCAGTGAATCGGCTACTACGGCTACAAGCAAACAAACGAAACTGAGGATGATCTGAGGTTCTTAGCGTGGTCTAAATATCCCGTCCGCACTTGATCATATGGACATAGGACGGACGGTTCTGAGCTAGGCTTGACGTTCCACGTCAGCCGATCTCGGGAACATAGAACGCTCGACCAGGAATGCTTGATACCAACATCTTCAGTGCGTGCTGGCTACACCGAAGTGCAGAATTTACTCGCAGGTCTTGACTCGAGTCCTATCACTCATCGTACGATCTTGTCGATCTGCAGCTCATTCTCCATACCCTCGGAAGTCGACAGACTTGTCTGCTGTGGATACATCCCTAAATAGACAGTCAGCGACCTCAAACTGGTAGGAAGACGGAGTTGCTTCCGCATTCAACATTCACACTACCCCAGACCCTGCCCCGCATCACGGGAAGGTAGCCTGGACACTAAGTCGCGCTTGTGAATTGAATGCGAAGCCAGATACACTTGCGGTGCTATTCGCTCAAGAGTGCAGCCATGTGAACGCGTCCACTAAGGGAATTTCGTCATGTCGGACAACAATGGCTGTCCTTTCAAAGGGGCATCAAGATAATCCTTGTAAACTTGCACGCATCAAGGAATTTGCGTCCTTCGGATCGTGGAAAGTAGCCTACCGAGCACGCGAAACGTATCGGCCCCACTGACTAACCCTATTAGGGCCGCGTCAAGTCCCGACCGAGCGCCTTCCAACACGTAAATAGCGGACTCGAGTTCTACGGCTTCTCACCTAAGAGCCAATCATATATAACCGGTCAAGCCAAGGACGTCCCACTGCAGCTTGTCGTTCTGCCTCCATGCATAGACGTATGGACAAGGGTTCAGGGCGGCGGATGCCAGGCCCAATTAGGACTGCGCTGGACTGCTCAACGGGATCCAGCGACTACGATATTTAACACTCATGGCGACGACAGAGATGGTCTTTTTTATCTTTACTCAGCCTCAAACAGAGTTCGCCCCTGATCTTGTATACACTCTCAAACTGACCTCAAAGTCGCACCTCTCCCCCAGTGCGACAACCTCACCCTCTCCAAAGTGATGGCGAAGCTCATCAACCCTGTTGAGGTCGCTCGCAGCCCGCTTGTACTTGCTTTCCTAGGCCTTTTCACACATCTAATTCTTCATCGAGATGAGTGGGACAACGACATCAACACGTTCCTTTGGATATGGTTACTTGGCTTTGGCGGCATTGCTGCTGCTGAGTATGTTCAAGGGCCTCGAGCCAACACACTCGGGGATGTAGCCAAGGTCACAGCCACAGCAGCCATTATCTATTTCAGTACTCTTTCGGCGAGCGTATTAGCTCATCGAGTGCTGTTTCACCGGCTGCGCAATGTAGTCAAGTCTTATTTTAATGGACCCAAACATAGCTAACGTTCAACAGTTCCCTGGCCCCTTCATTGCGCGCTTCTCAAAACTCCACGCAGTCTTCTCTGGCGTCCTTCCCGACTACCAGTATTACAGGTACAGCGAGGCACTGCAAAAGAGGTACCAGGCCAATGTCATCCGGACCGGGCCCCGAGAGCTTGCCGTGTACTGTGCCGATGCCATTCCCCTTGTTCACGGGCCAACGTCAAGGTGTCGAAAAGGCACGTGGTACAACAATGCTAACCACATCGGTGGCGCATCCACACACACAACGCGCGACAAGCAGGAGCATAAGCAGCGACGCAAGGCTTGGGATCACGCCTTCAACGCAAAGGCACTGCGCGAATACGAACCGAGGCTGAACAGACATGCTCTTGCGCTCATGACGAGGTTGAAGGAAGAAGCCAAGAATCCGTCTGTACGCATCACCAACTGGGTCAACTTTTACAGCTTCGATGTCATGGGCGATATTGGCTTCAGCCGCAGTTTTGGCATGATGGAGAAGGGCGAAGAAGATCCTATGATCAAACTCCTACACGCAAGCATGGAGCCACTCTCGGTTTTCGGACACCTACCATGGGCTTTGAACTTGATTACCCGTACGGCTGCTGGTGCCAAGCCTTTGATCGAACATATTGACTGGACGGCAAAGGTCTTGAAAGAGAGGAAAGCAGTACGTCAACTGCGAGCATATGGCACTTGAACGCAGCTGATGCAGAACAGATCACACCAAAGGAGAATGACATCTTTCGCTGGCTGCTCGACCCAGAAAGTCCAGACGTTACTCCAGAGTTGAACGCTGACTCGCGTCTACTCGTTGTCGCCGGGAGGTAGGATCAGCGGCCATACCACGGTGATAGCCTTAGTCTTGCTAACTGGATGTTTTCAGTGACACCACGGCCGCCACTCTCTCCTTCATTGCTTATGAATTCTGCAAGAATCCACAGGTCCAGGCCAAGCTTCGCAAAGAAATCGACGCTGTCGCCAATGGAAGGTCACATCTCGATGTCGAAGACGTACAAAACATCCCCTACCTTGACGGCGTTATCAACGAAGCTCTGCGGTTGCACCCTGCTGTAAGATTCCCAATCACCAGCCGGACATAACAACCCACTAATATGCCCAGATTCCCTCCGGCGTCCAGCGCGAAACCCCACCTGAAGGCATCACCCTTCCCAACGGAACCTACATTCCCGGCAACATCATCATCTGGATGCCAATCCACTGTCTGCAACGCGATCCCCGCTACTTCGCCAAGCCTCTGACATTCCTACCTGAGCGCTGGACAGACGAGCAACCCGATGCTGTGATGGACAAGCGCGCGTTCATGCCGTTCAGCACGGGGATTTACAACTGCGTGGGTCAGAAGCTGGCGATGATGGAGCTGAGGAGCGTGACGGCGAATCTGGTTAGGGCGTTTGAGATTGCATTTGCGGAAGGCGAGGATGGGAGTGCGGTTGAGAAGAAGAGTAGGGATTGTTTTACGACGAATGTTGGGAAGTTGGATGTCAGGCTCACACCTAGGTATAAGGCTTAGAAGAGAGGAGGGTGTGGTGAACACAAGTTAGTGGATGCTCTACAAATTGGATCAAGCATGATTCGAATTTCTGGAATGCCTTCTATGAGCGGCAAGGCTATGTTCAGGACTATATCTCGTCCTCCATTGACCTTTTTTATTAACGGGTGACGGTATCAGCTGGGAAAACGGGTCATACGTGTCGTCTTAAAGTATGTCTGATGTACTGGGTTCAACGCTGTCTTCATCGAGTTGAACGAACCACGGAACTTAGATTCGGATGGCTAACTTTTATCCATTTACAAGTAACTGGACAAGTGCTGGATACGTCGACTCTGCTGCCATTTTACGCCGCATCACCGACGCGTGTTTTTGGTTGAAATAAACACACATCTCTGGCATCTCCGAACGACCATCTTTCCAACTTGATGCTCGTGGACTATGCTGCTTCCAAGACACGACACCGTGAAGAGGTCAGCAACTCAAAGCCACCGAATGTCTCCCACTGCTCGGTGGCCCAAATGATCCCACCCAACAGTCGATGCAGCTGCAGCTGCATAGATTGTTAACCGCGAATCCTTACCAACGGAAACTCAAGGCCAGCACAGGCAAAGCAGAGCCCATCAAGGCATGCGTATCCGGGCGCGATAGCGTCAACCGCGTCTGTGCGTCAAGCACGCAATCGTCATTGGTGAATTCCGAGCGACGGTTTTCCGCACGACGCGCTGCGCTGCGACTGCATCTTCAACATCACGGGAATCAAACGCCGACAACCGACAGTTTGGGATTTGAACGTGGTCAATTGCACTTTTTGCGCGCACTTGTGAGTCGTGAAAGAGAAGGATAGTGAGGGGACCCCGCAGGCTCGTGCGTCGTCGATAAAGCGGGATCCTGGAGCGATAGCGGCTGAGACGTCGGTTGTAGAGAAAGAGCATTCAAAATGGTGTCCCAAGTCGATCAGGAAATTGAACACCCCGAATCCGGGTCGGGGAGAGTGCTGAAGGATCTGTTCGCTGGTGCCGTCGGTGGTGTAGCCCAGGTGCTCCTCGGCCAGCCCTTCGACATCGTCAAGGTCCGGTTACAGACCACGCAGCAATACTCCGGTGCTCTCGATGCCGCAACAAGCATCTACAAGAACGAGGGCGCTCTCGCCTTCTACAAAGGCACACTGACACCATTGATTGGCATTGGAGCCTGCGTATCCGTTCAATTCGGCGGCTTCAACTTCGCGCGCCGCTACTTCGAAGCCCAAAACACAGCCAAGACAGGCAACGGCGCCCTCTCCTACTCGCAATACTACGCCGCGGGAGCCTTTGCCGGAATCGCAAACACGGTCCTCTCCAGCCCCATCGAGCACATCCGCATCCGGCTGCAGACGCAGCCCAGCGGCGCCGCGCGCCTGTACCACGGCCCCATCGACTGCGTGCGCAAGCTGTCGGCGCACCAGGGCGTGCTCGGTGGCGTGTACCGCGGCACAGCCGTGACGTTCCTGCGCGAAGCCCAAGCCTACGGAGTGTGGTTCACGACCTTCGAGTACCTGATGAACGCAGACGCAGCGCGCAACCACATCAAGCGCGAGGACATCTCCACGCTGAAAGTCGCTGCGTATGGTGGTCTTGCGGGAGAGATGCTGTGGATCAGCAGTTACCCGTTCGACGTTGTCAAGAGCAAGATGCAGAGCGACGGGTTTGGGAAGGACCAGAAGTACAAGAGCATGCGCGATTGCTTTGCCAAGGTGTGGGCGCACGAGGGTGCGCGAGGCTTCTGGAAGGGCATTGGACCGACGCTGTTGAGGGCCATGCCGGTCAGTGCTGGAACCTTTGCGACGGTCGAGGTCACTATGCGGTTGATCAGCTAGGGGTGTGTTAGCCGCGGCCATGTGTTCTGAACATCTAAACAAGTAAACCGTTCGTAGAACTGAAGACAAGAACTGAAGACAAGAACTAAGAACCATTATTCCCCAGCTGATACAGAAGCGATTCAACCATATCAGCAAAGGCTTGGGCTAAAGCCAACACTACACGCACACGCCTCAATCCCTCAGCAGACAACCAACTAGAAACACGTGCAGGGCTGCGCTACTCCACCAAACACCAAACCCCTCGTCTCGAATGCAACCCACTTATTTTCCATTTAGAAGGGGTGTCTTCCCACTAGCCATTGTGAAGAATATCTCCAGGCATTTCTGCCACGGCACGCACGCACGCACGCACAGGTTGTAGCAGCGAGTTGAAGGACAGTGAAGTACATTTCCGTGACTGTGTAAAGAGAGAACGGAAGATTTCTTGAGGTGGATGGGGGTAAGGGTGGAATAGCACTATATAAATTGTGTGGGTTGTGTTGTGTTGTATTATAAGTAAGTAGTGGGTAGAGTGTTAAGTTAGTTGTTAACTAGCTAATTAGGTAAATAACTAACTAGCTAGCTAGCTAGTTAACTAAGTAAGTAAGTAAGTGTCAGGACACGACTCTGCCCACCGTGCCAAGGCAACCCAAAAGGTACGTATGATCACTCTGATAAGTGATCGGTGGCCAGAACAGTACTATATCGTCAGCCAGGCAGCCTGCCTGACAGTAAGTAGGTAAGTAGGTAAGTAGGTAAGTAAGTAGGTAAGCAAGTAGGTAAGTAAGTAGGTAAGCAAGTAAGTAAGCAAGTAAGTAAGCAAGTAAGCAAGTAAGTAAGCAAGTAAGTAAGCAAGTAAGTAAGTAAGCGAGAAAAGCAAGAGAAGAGGCTAGGCTAGCTTAGTTTACCTGCTGTGTAGTTGTAAAAACAACAAGTAGAGGAAAAAAGCAAGTATAACGTTGCTTTACATAGTGTAGTTTGTAGTTTACTTTACAACCTATTCTGCTACCTACCTACCTACCTACTCTATTACTCCACAACCTGCCTCTTTTCCCGCTAGCCAGCTAAGAAAGCTTAGTAGAACAGAACAGAACAGAACAGAACACGATAAAGCTTGATAGAGTAAGATGGAATGTTAACAAAATACTGTAACTGTTTAAAGAGAAGAGAGGAGAGAAGAGGGAAAAGGTAAGAAAAAGAAGGTGAGAGATGTAAAAGGGATGTACGTATATTTGTACCTATATACACAAGCCACAAAACAAGTTACAAACAAACAGGGTATAGAGTACAAGACAAGAGAGAGCCGCCCACACCACCACATTTCAACCCCCAAAGACGCACCACCCCCCAACCACACTACCAACACCTCAACTTGGCCCAAAACCCCGTCTTCTCCCCCTTCTCCCCCTCCTCTGCACCGCTACCGCGACCCTTCTCCCTCGCGCCGTCACCCAGCCGAGGCGGGGCGTGGGAGGAAAACGCAGCGGGGAGGGAACCGCCTCGATTGGCATTGACTCTAGCCTCGACGACTCTGCGAACCAGCAGCGCGAACGTCTCCTCGATGTTGACCATGTCGCGGGCGCTGGTCTCCATGAAGCCGCAGCCGTGCTGGCGGGCCCATTCGAGGCCTGTTTTGGCGTCCACGGCTCGCAGGCTCTGCAGGTCCGACTTGTTGGCTGCGACGATCTTGACGGGCGGGGTGCGGCCGCTGTCGAGTCGCGTTTCCGTCTCCATGGTTATCATTTCCATGAAGTAGTCTAGTGCGGACAGGGAGGAGGGGGAGGTCATGTCGTAGACGAGGAGGAAGGCGTCCGAGGAGAGGTTGCTGGAGGCCCAGAGGCCGCGGTATTCTTCCTGTCCGGCCGTGTCGGTGAGCATGAGGTGGTAGGGGTGGCCGTCGATGGAGCGCGTGACCGAGTACGAGTCTTCGATTGTGGGGTCGTAGCTGAGTGGGTGTTAGTGTGGTAGGGAGGAGAGGGGAGGAGCGTACTCAGAAGTCCATTCCGAGCGGACGAGGCGGAGGGTTATGGAGCTTTTGCCTGGGTGGTGTCAGTGTGGGTGGTGTCAGTGTGGGTGGTGTGTGGCGAGGGTGGTGTGTGGCGAGGGTGGTGGACGTACCGCATCCGCCGTCGCCGCAGATGGTGATGGTGATGCGGTCTTGCTCTTCCATGGCGGCAATGGGCGTGGGCTGTCGCTGTGATGTCACGCGTTCGTCGGGTGTGGGATGTCGTGGGTCCAGCTCGCTCGTGTGCTCAGCGGTATCGCAGCGCTGTGTCGCAAACAAACAAACAAACAAAAGAAAGGAGACGCTGCTAGTCGACGGCGCAATCACAAAGCGAAACGAGGGTGTCCCCGGGCATCAGGCGCGACAAGGCAGCAAGTGCGAAAGGAGTGCGTCCAGCGTCCAAGGCCAGATTCACAATGCCTGGCGGCGATCGCTTCGTGTGGGCGTCGACTCCGTCGAGGCTGGTACTACCCTTGCAAGGCCCCGGCATGATTTTCGCGAAGCCTGCGAGCTCGGGCGCGCACCGCCTGCCTATCGACGGCGGAAATGCTGATCGACTGCAAACCCCTCCCAAGGGACTGCACGCCGATTAGCGACCGACTACGAGCTGATCATCATCTGGGCACTGCAAATGGGTCCAGGCACGCTTGTTCTGGTGGGTGCCTGGGTGGATTCGTCTCAACTCAGCGTCTATCCATTTGTGCCTGGCATCTGGTACGCTCAGACCTGCTCTTGAAATATATATATACATGTACACCTTTCCCTGTCCCGGAACCAAATGACATCTACAGAGAAGATTCCAGCAACACGTCAGCCGCAAAGCCGCGCGGGTCCAAGAGAAAGTCGAAGAAAAGTGCGAGGGGTATCGTCAAGACTAGAGAAAACAACAGGGCTCCAAGGGAACCAAGCAGAACAGGAGAAAACCAAACGCCATCCAGATGAAGCTGCTATTCTTCGTCAATCTTGGGCGGCGGTACAAAGGCCGCCTCGGAACGCGCGTGTTTGGCAGCGTGGTGGTCTTCCATGCCTGCGTGTTCGGGGCTGCGTTTCGCCGATGGCGCGAGTGTCGACTGCATCGACGCCTGGCCCGCCTCGGCGACGGCCTGAGGGAGCATGGGAGCGTGGCCCTGCGTGTGCCGTGGCGAAGCACTGCTCTTCTTGCTCTTGTCGCTTGCTGCCGACGAGCGCGGGGAGACACGACCTTGCTGCCTAACGTTAGTCAGGCCCGAAGAGATCCAATGGGTGACATACCTGCTTGGCCCACCGCAAGCCACACGAGTTGCAGAGGTCTCGATTGCCAGACGGTCCCCTCCGCCACTCAGGTGTGGTTCGCGTGTGGCAGTTGGCGCAGTCCTTCTGCATCTGGCCAGCGCCCTTTCTGCGCTTTCTCTTCTTCTTGGCTGCCAGCAGGCTCTGCACCTCCTCTGCGAGATATCGGTTGCGCTTCTCCATCTGCCGGAGCTCGTACTGCCAGCTCGTGCTTCGCGTCGTCTTGAGTTCATCAAACACGTTGTCCTCCGAGGCTAGGCTGTGATCCTGGTGCCCGATCTGTAAGCCATTGTGGCCGGCCACCGTGGTGCTGTGTGCTTCGGTCGTGTTGAAGTGTGGGTTGGGGGAGGCGATCATCGATCCGGTACTGCCCGATATCGAACCAGGCATCGAGCCGGGCATGGGAGAGCCGCAGTTGAAACGCTGGTGCAGTGGGGTGGAAGAGGGGTGCTCTTTGGTCTGGTAGAGCGACGGCCGTTGCCCGTTGCTGTTTCTCGAGTACTTCAAGAGGCGCGTCTGCCCAACGATGAAAGTGGGTTTATGACCTTCGGTTGCGTCTCCCGGGTACAGCGTGGTGAAGGCCTGGAGCACCTGCCCTCTTTTGTTGATCATCTCGTGTTTGACCTCCCCCTTCCTGCCCGCTCGCACGAGCTCAAGGACGCGACCAAAGCTGATCTTGGAGTCCTGACGCATGAGTGTCTGTATGCTGGTGCCCACCATTTCTTCGGGCTGTCGGTCCAGCAGTTGGCGCACGTTGGACGAGACGAAGAGAAACATGCCCGACGTTGACATCTTGGTCCAGAGCTCGTTGTCGCCAATGCCACCCGACTCGCGAACAATGGCCTTGCTCAGCGTATACACGGGGCGTTCGCGGCCGACCAGGATGATGCACTTGCGGCCCTTGCCCTGCTCCGTGTGCAGCGAGCCGTGGCCCTCGAACCACATGTAGCCGCTCTTCTTCCTGCGAATGCGGAACACGACGTTGACGGATCCGCCGTTGGAAGTCTCCTTGAGTTCTCTCGTGACGGGCACAATGTCGCTGGGGTGGCACACGGAAGAGAGTGCCGTGCCCACCAGTTCGCTAGGGTCGTACTCGAGGATCCGATTGCTCGAGGGCGATAGGTACATGAACAGGCCTTTGAGGGACAGCACGTGAACCACGTCGTCCGTGTTCTCGAGCAGCACCTTGTCCCAGATGCGGCGCGTGATTTCCGAGTCGCCCGAGCCGCTGTACGAGGCGAGCACGTTGGAGACCTCGTCTTTGGATATGGTTTGGCCCTGCTCGGGCTGTGGCTTGGAGGCGTCGTTGAAGACGTAGCTGGGCATGGACATGCCGCGTTGGTAGTTGACCCTGTACGATCCGTCTTGTTGCACTTAGCTCGCTGATGAAACGAATAGAAAGAGAGATGCATCCTCTTACCTGCGTTTTTGTTGGTCACGGCACCAGGCTGTTCGACGAGATCGACTTGGAAGCCGACAAAAAACTTTACCTTGCCACCGTGTTCCCACGAGATGGGGATCATGGTGAGCAGATTCATAAAGGGTTGCCCGCCTCTCCTGTAGTTGATCAGACTGATCTGTGCCTCTGTGACTGCGCTGATGGTGTTTTTCAGGTAGAGGACCGAGTCATCGTCGACGTAATTTCGCTTGATGCCTGGCTCGACCTTGCCGTCGGGCGACTGTAGGAAGCGACAGTTTCTCCCCAGAATCATGTGCCTGGTGTAACCGGTGAGACGCTCAAAGTTTTCCGAGCAGTAGACGATGGGTATGTCGTCCATGTCAGCGTCACAAACGACAAAAGCACACGACAGGTCGACAGAGCCAATGTCAATCTGTGGATTCGGTCTGGTAGCTACGCGCATGAGAACGCCCAGCATGTCGAATCCCGACGACGAGTAGGCATTTTTGAACTGGGTCTTCATGTGTGGATTGGCGTGCATGGAGGAGGGAAAGCCGCCGGGGGGCTCCGGCCACGCCGTCTTCATTTGCTTGATGCGCTCCAGTTTGTCTTGGGGGAGATGCTCGGCTGGGTCCTGCGCGATGGGTCTTTGGTTGTCCAGCGACTGGAGACTTAGCTGTGTTGGCGTGTGTGAGGTGTTTGTGTCGGGTCGCTGTTGGCTCTGCTCTCTGCTGGATCGGCTCTGGTCCTGGCCGTGGCTGTTTTGGCGGCTGGGGAGGGAAGGAGCTGAGGTGCCTGATCGGCCGTCTGGCGTGTTACTCATGGAGGGGCTTTTGAAGCGGTTGTGATTGTGATTTTGATTTTGGGGCTGATTTTGGGGTTGATTCTGATTGAGATTTTGATTTTGGTTCAGACTCTGATTTTGATTTTGATTCTGATTCTGATTCTGATTGGGAGGTGGTCCCTGATTTTGGTGCTGGTTTTGGTGGGGGTGCTGGTGCTGATTTTGGTGCTGGTGCTGGTTCTGGTTCTGGGGCTGCATACCGCCAAATTGGTGCTGTCCGACGACGTTGGCTCCTCTCTGGGGCGCGGGCAGGGGTCCAATGAAATCGGTACCCTGGTTGATGGGGGTTTGGTTCGAGGTGAGGGGGGTTTGGTTCGAGGTGACGGGGGATTGGTTCGAGGTGACTGTGTTTTCGTTGGAGGTGTAGGGGGGGTCCTTCATGG